>VBRH01000637.1:17580-35888 GCA_014578085.1 Cardamine resedifolia | reverse complement strand
TTTTTTTTTTTTTTTTTTCTTCTAATTTATGGAGTTATTTATGAAAAAGGTTACTTTAGTTGAAATTGATGAATAGGGCCCTGCCCTTAGATTCTTTGATTTTGGGATTCTTAGATAAAAGAGTTCAAAAAATTTGTGTCTGTACTAAGAATTCATTGAAGGAAATTCAGCTAAACTAAGAGATTTTTGGGGAAAGCAGAGATGTCTCTGTCGAGGAAAAAAGAGATGTATATACAATATATCTTCACCAAAACCATACTGTCGAGGACTGATGTGTTTTTATTCTACAAAAACAGGCACATTTGTTGCTCGAATTTTGTCGTTTATGCAAGAGCCTCCACTGGACGCAGAAGTTCTTGTTCATTGGGTACATACTTTTCAGAAACTAAATCTATTGGCACTGAGAATTAGTCTTCTGAAATGGATAATGTGTTTAGCAGCTATTGCATTACCATTCCTGTACTTCGGTGCTGTTTGAGAATGTCTCTTTGCTTATCTTGTAGGGAACTTACCAGTAAAGGAATTTTTGACGTCATTGCAGAAGTCTTGCAGAGTCCAGATAAGAAACTCGTATTAACGGGGTATATTATTACCTTTAGCTAATTATACCTGATAGATTGGTAGTGATTCTTTAGTTATTATTGTCTAATGTCCTCGGTCTCATCTAATTGGTTATATACTCAAGATATATATTGCATAATGGATGCAGGACAGATATCCTCAGTACTTTGCTTATGTCCGATGGCAGCCTCTTACGCTCTGATGCTGTTCGACCGGGATCTCCCCTCTTTGATCACTTGGTAAATTTTCCTTAACTCTTGTTCTCTTTTGGATTTTTTTTCTTTTCAGCTGTGAGGCTGTTCTCTATTTCTTTCTATATGGAGTAATAATTGGTTCTCGTTATGGGCAATAGGTTAAGGGATTGATGGAAGATTTTGGTGATAAGATGCGATGCCAATTTATAGACATTATTCGAAATGTACTGCAGTCTAGTGGAGATCAGGTGCATCTTAGTTCCCTTTCACTATCCCAGTTTTGCTTGCCTTGTATTGATAATTCTTCATTACATATCTGCTAGAATGTTGGGTGCATGACCCTTTATTCTTCTTTCTTTACTTTTTTTTATCTGCAAAACATCTTAATTTCTATTAAACAGAATTCTTAGATAAATTTTTTTTTAATTTTGCAGCTAAGGGTTGTTATGGATAGTTTCTGTGAGAAACATATACCTGAGTTAGTTGATTGCATAACTGCCTCGTGTCCTGAAAGGCCTGGCAATACATCTGAAGGTGCATCCACAAGAGTTGGCAGCCATCGTGGGGCACAGCCCGAAGTCCTATTGACCATTTGTGACTTGCTGTGCGTTTGCGTTAAGGAGGATTCATCCCAGAGAAAGTAACCTTTTTGGCGATTTATCACATTACTAATATTTCAATTTTCACTATAGTAGCCATCTAATATTCTTGTGCATTATCTTCTCTTGTCTGCAACATACAGTTTTTTGCACAAAATTTTGACAGAGAAGGTTTTGCTTCTTACACGAAGAAAGGAAAAACATGTAGTGGCTGCGGCTATTCGATTTTTACGCACTCTCCTTGCTGTCCATGTGAGTAGTCTTCGATCAGCAGGTTTTCTTATAGAATTAGCTTTGCATTCTCTCTTAAGAATGAATTGGACAAGATAAAGATTGGTTATCTGGATTAGTTGACAACTGAGGCAGAATAATTTTAAGTGGTAGTTCACGATTCTTGTGAAAAATGTAGTCGAAGTCATTACATAAGTTTATTCTGGTAAGCTTTAGTTCAGTTTCACATGTCATATTATAGTAAACTGATTTTTCACTTGCGGTATCTCGGAAATTGGTTCCATAATGGCTACTAAAGCTTCTCATATGACATTATTAAGTCATAAGGGATGCTATGCAATTTCTAATGTTGCTGTATTTCAGGATGATGATGTCCAGAGTGACATTATTGAGAACAACGTGCTGAAACCGGTTATAGATATTTTTGTTGCTAATGGTCACGAGGACAATATGCTGATTTCTGTTATCTTGGAGCTTCTTGAGCACATAAGCAAGGTTGCTAATTTTTTCATCTTTTTCCCCATTTGTTTCTTAGGGGTGTGCCTCTGTACATATTACCGTTTTTTGTGTGCAGGGAAAGGAACATGTGTTGCTCAAATACGTAGTTAATACATTCTGGGACCAGTTGGCTCCATTTGAGCACCTGCCTTCCATCCAGAGCTTCAAACAGAAATACGATCAGGTATCATTATTCGATCAGACTTCTACTTTAAAAAGTTTTCCTAACAGTATTCTTTGTTTAACAATGTGTCTATAGTGCGTTGAAAGTATGGGAACTACGAGCACCACTAATCCAGCTGATACGAGAGGAAACGAGTCAGCTTCTGTTTCTGAAACACAGAAAGAAGAAACTAAGCCACATGGTTCTACAAGTTCTGCTTCTCCGAGGTATTTCTTTGTAGCCTTTCTTGATAGAAATTCATGAAAGGTGTTGTATGATAAGCAACAACAACAAGTAGCTAGGTGTTAATGGATTTTGCTTTGGTGCTTTCTATCAATCATATAGCAAGAGGAATAGAGGTTTGGTTGATTATGACGATGACGAAGATGATGATGTTGAAGACTGTGGAGAAGATGATGATTGTCAGTCTAAAAGACCGAGGCTCAGTCCAACAAGTGAAGGAAACAAGAACTCCTCATAACAAAGGAATCCGACAGACAACTCTAGAAGACAAAAAAGGCAATAGTTTAGATGAAGAAAATGACAGCAAACAGATGTTGAGATTAACATTTTCGACTATAGGATTTTCTTGGTATATTTTTTTGAGTATATAAAACAGTCCAAACAAATCAGGAATAGGTGAAGAGGAAGATACGAGAACCGGCAATAGAAGAAACTGTGTATAGCTTAAAATGAATATGCAATTGCATTTTGTAAAAACGCGATCTATCATTGAAAATGGAATTCTTACTTGTATCTTTTTGCTCTACAGGTGAAATTGTATTTGATTAGAATAGAGAGGTCTAAAAAAACGTGTCGTTCTGAATAATTTCCTTTTCTTTTGATGTCGAAACTTACTCTAGCTTCTACACGAAAAAAAGAATTTGCATCATATCTCAAATATCTTCATCTAAAAATCAATTTATAATTTTACAAAAAAAATGACCTATTTGTATCAATTAATTAGACATTTGGACTAGTATTCTCTATTAAAATATATTTTAGAAAAAATGGATAGGGACATAGGGTCTACAAAAAATAAAT
Organism: Cardamine resedifolia; assembly: GCA_014578085.1. Lineage (NCBI taxonomy): Eukaryota > Viridiplantae > Streptophyta > Magnoliopsida > Brassicales > Brassicaceae > Cardamine > Cardamine resedifolia. The sequence continues at coordinate 32,598 of VBRH01000637.1, read as the reverse complement.
ATAGGATGTCAAAGCAAACAAAATTAGGAAAGAGGTAATTTAGTAAAAACGAAGGAGTAATGGGCTTGAGAAAATTTTAAAAAGAGTTGGGAATACTTTTTGTCTCTCTTTCTCTCTTCTTCCTCTCGCTTTGCGCCGCCTTCTCACTCTCTCTGTTTCTCAAATTCGATATTTTCTCCATTAATTTCTCCCAATCAAGCTTCTTCGATCTTCCTCTTGGTGCTCGTATCCCTAATTGTAATTTTACTCTTATTCCTTTTCCAAGTTTTTTTTTGTAGATCTTGGAATTAAGTAAATAGATCGATAAAACCTAATTGCTCCAATTCTATTACAGAAGCTTCGCTTAGATTTTTCAGGATACAATCGTAAAGTATTTGAATTTAGGAATCGAATTATAGCGTGATGTTTTAGGTAGCGAAACCCAGTTTATGGAATCGTTGAATCGAGTAGACAAACCCTAATTTCGAATCCCTTGTTTAGGGTTTATCTGGGTCCCTATATTTGTCTCGTAACCTTATTGTTTAGATTTTTACTGAATTTATTTGTTGAAGAAGAAGATTTGTTCTTAATTTCTTGTGTGTTTGATTAGTTTGCAGAGATATGTCTGATTCAAAGGAAGAGAAAGCACAAGTTGCAGCAGATAGGATCAAGGCGGCAGCACTCACTGCTGCTAAAGGTTTGAGCCGTACTCAAGCTGAGCGTGCAGCGACTGCAGCAGCGAGAAACGTTAACGCTTATGGGCAAAAGGAAGAAGGTCCAAGCCGATGGCAGGAGAAAAGGGAAGCAAAGAGGCAGATGTATCTGATGAGTACCGAGAAAGCGGTTAGGCTTGGTGAAAGGAAAGATAAGTCGATGTCAGCATCAGCCGTGGGAGGAAGCACCTTGGCGGCTTCACAGTGTCAGAAATGTTTTCAAACTGGACATTGGACTTATGAGTGTAAGAACGAAAGGGTTTACATCTCGAGGCCCTCGAGAACTCAGCAGCTTAAGAATCCTAAGCTGAGAATGAAGCCTTCTATTGATGATCTTGGTGATAATAATAATGATGATGATGATGAAAGGCCAGATGCTGTAAACGGGAAAGCGGATGGTGAGAGGCGGTCAAAGAAGAGTAAGAGGAAGCACAGGTCAAAGTCTGATTCTGGCAGTGACAGTGAAGCCTCTGTCTTTGAAACAGATAGTGGTGGATCCGAGTCATCTGGAGAGAGTAGTTCAGAATACAGTTCATCGTCGGACTCAGAGGAGGAAAGGAGGAGGAGAATGAAGGCGAAGAAGAGCAAGAAGAAGCAAAAGCAGAGGAAGGAAAGGAGAAGAAGATACAGCTCTTCTTCATCTGAGTCATCTGATTCAGAATCAGCTTCAGACTCAGATTCTGATGAAGACAAAAGCAGTAGAAAGAAGAAAAGCAAGAGGCGTAGTAGCAAGCGTCGTTGAATTGGTTTTAGGAGATCGGGAAGTGGAATCGAAGCTTTTAATGCCTTTTTTAGAGTGAAATCATATTGAGCTTCATGAAGAAAACTCATTTCTTGTTTCTTCTTTTTCTCAAGTTCAAACTTTCTTCTTGTCAAAGTCATGTTGTAACAAACTGATGGATATTAAGAATCCCCTTTTTAGTTGTAAGACTTCAAATAGCTTAAGAAAAAAGTTGTAAACCCAAAGGAAAATTTTCAAAAATATTCATGTTTACAACATTAAGACATAATGTTATAGATATGTTAACTTTAGAGAGTTGTGGGTTTAGCATATGCCAAAGGCTTTGAATGGATTCGGCGGATGGGTGGACAAAACTATCGGCAGACTGACCCATCTAGTATTTGAGGTGGACTACAGACTGACCCATCTAGTATTTGAGGTGGACTACAATATGATGCAGTTTTAGTTTATTTTTTTGTAAAAGCGGACCACAGTTGCTCCGTAACAGATTTTTTTTTTTTTTTTCGTCCGCACTACTGTAGACTATAACTTATAAATGATAAAAAAACAGTTTAATCCGTAAATAGTTTTGTTCGCTCCATCGGCCGCATCGAACCTAAGGATGGAGAAATTATCCTTTAAAACTTGATTGGTTGAGTAAAAATGATCCTTTTAAAAATTATTCATTAAAAATTATGATGTAAAACCTCATAAATATACCAATCTGAGTAAAGTCAAGGACTTATTTTGTAAATATCAATAAATTATTTATCACTGTCGCTTGACTACTACAAATTGCAATGTCTCCTTAATATTCTTCCTCAGTCATAGAGACTGATCCCTCTGTCTTTCTCTGTGCGAACTCTGCTGCTCCAATTTTCACCTTTTGTGTATGTAGTTGAGTTTTTTGTTTTAATACTTTGTTGTTGATTAATTCACCTCAAAGCTCATAGTGCACTCTACATGTTCGATAAAATGCCTAGCTGAGACTCGAGGTGCCGGTTTCTTTCTCACTCAATTCGTCAAGATCGTAAATTTATTTTTTCCTCCACTTTTGTTTACCTAATCAGATGAGTCGTAATTTAGGAAAATAAGGGTTTAATATCATCCATTGAGTAAAGATTGTTTTTCATTTCTTAGCTGCTGAGAAACAAAGGTGAAGAAAATGAGTATGTTGAGGAACGTGATGCCGTGGAACAGAAGCAATCACAATGTAGTTGGATTGTTAATAAGACATTTCGCAACGAAACCAAAACCTAAGATGAAACCAATTGAGCTGAACACACCAGCAGAGCAAACCCAGACGATAACCCGAGTGATCTTTGATATTTTGAAGGAGCATGGACCTCTCACCATTGCTGAAACTTGGGATCATGTCAAGGTATACTCTTTTTACATTACCAGATGCTTTTTCATTTCCTTTGTTAAAGGTTTTGGCTTGACTTTGGAAAAGTAGAATGAATGGTGTTGCTCAAATCTGTGCCAAAGGTGGAGAGTGAATTGATATCTCAAAACCGATTTGAGATATCAATCTTCTGCATTACAAAATGCGTTCATTTTCATTGTGAGGTTTGGGATTGAAAATTTTCTGTTGGCCAAAGGTAGAGAATGTAAAGGTTTCTATCTCAAAACCAAGTGGCAATGTCCCTCTTTTTCGCAATATGAGTTGCTCTCAATTTCATTCTTAGAGGTTAAAGGTTGAAACTTGATGCTATAATGGCTATTCTGAAATCTGCCAAAGGTCAAGATTGTGTATTTTAACAGAGTTCTATCTCAAAAACCAATTTGAGATATCGCTCTCGGGATGCTTTCATTTTCTTTCTAAGAGGTTTTGGGACTGAAATTTTGATATCTATAGATTCTCTAGTGGGTTTCAACACAAAGTGAAGTTTTTATCTGATGTACAGGAGGTGGGATTAAGAGGGCTAACGAGCAAGCGTCACATGAAGATAATACTAAGATGGATGAGAGAAAGACAGAAGCTGAAGCTTATATGTAACCATGTTGGTCCTCACAAGCAGTTCTTGTACACTACTTGGTTCACTAAACACAACCCTTCTAAATTCCCTAAATCGCCTGATAAACTCACCGGAAAATTCTCCGGCGACCCTAAACTTCCCTGAGCCTATCGACACTGTTCTGTGTTTAAGGCTTTGCTTCTTGAGACATCGTTTACTTCGAACGTAATAAAAATAAAATGTCTTCTTAACAAGTTTCTCTCTATGTTTTACACTTTTATGGTCACTTTCTTACATTTACTTGCGACTCATTGATAACTTCTATGTTGTCATAAGGTCTCACCAATACCATAAGTAGAGATTAAACAATGGAATGGAAATTAAAATGATATCTAAAACCAGATAAAATAAGATACATCATCTTCTTTCACGCTTATTTTCATTGTTAAGAGGTTAGGCCTTTCTCATTGATAAAAAAAAAAAATCTTAACCAAATCTTCAAATATACAATTATTATAATTAATAATGTTGGAACAATTAATTTATAGAGAGTAAAATATCAATTCAGGATTTTTAAAATTTATTGACTTAGCGAAATATTAATCTATAGAGGTTTCACAGTAGTTTTATTGTCTTAATCATGCATTAGTTAGTCCATTACATTTGTAGACAAAGTTTAAATAATTTATTTTTTTGGTCTATTTGCACGTAGTGTCCAAAATTTCCTGTTGTAATATTTAGCAGAAAACAAAAATTATTCTCAAATTGGGTTTGGATCAGTCAAAACGGAAAATGATTTCTCTGTTTTCCAAAGCATCAAAAATGTTTTTACCTCTTCAATCTCCCTTTACTTACAATAAAAGAGATTCTCTCCAACTAACCCTAAACCTAAAATTCTCTAACTGAAAAAAAAAATCCCCTAAAAAATTCACTTCTTCCATCAGAACAGATGAGAAAATCGCAGAAACCCTAACTAACATAATTTGGGAACATGAGAAAAAAAGAAGAAGTAATTTTTATCTACATACACTACTATGAGGATGATAAGCTACAAAGAAGGTAGATTGCGGTCGAACCAATTAGAGAGATGTGAGATTTTGGCTGCTACGCTTTTATTTCGACTAAAGAAAGCTTCTGCATTTGATAACATAACTGATACGTCGTGCCTCAATGCTTCCACACTCCGGTAATAGTTGTTCTCAAGCCTTGATCTGATTACTTCAAGAGACAAAGGAACTGGAAACCTGCAAGATAAAAGTCCATAGAACAAAAACCATGTCAGCTCAGCTTTAATCCCCATCAGAGCCTCTTCCAGTGTTGTGTAGAAAGTTACCTGTTGGTGTAGCTGGAGTTTCCCACAGTCTGGTTCAGTTTTTGGAGACCATAAGAGTCCTGAAACGAATTCGTCGAGAAATATGTCATATTGTTATGTTTTTGAGATAGTGTTGTGTCTTTGTGTCCACTTAATCCACTAGCTTTAGAGTGGACTAACTAGTACAAAGAGTGATCTATAAACCACCTAAGCTAATGTAAACAAGGACTTAAGCTCCTCTAGTGGCTAAGATAGTCTGAATTAACACCATGAGATTGATATTAAATTCATTAGTCACATACCTGTGTTCTTTTGCCTGAAGTCTCTAGCTTTGTTAGGGCTGAGAGCAGACGGTTTCTTTGCTCATCATCAATGTGAGGTTGCTCCCACTTGGTGTCAGCATCAAAAAGCTCCCAGGGACTGTGAAGATGTGTCTCGGTCGGGTCACTTTTGTATTTAACTGTGTACCTCTCCCACGGACTATCAGGAAAATCAGGTGATTTGGGTTTCACAGCTAGAACCCGTCCTTCCCACCAACTACCATCTTCTTCGCATTCGTCTCTCCACCAAACCTTACACTTGTCCCTGCAAGTCCAGTTCCTCTGTATTGCTGCTTCATACCGACTTCTTTCCACAAGAAAGTCTGGAAAGGTCACCACCTCAGGCAACGTAAGCTTGAAAGATTTGTTGAACAATTCGGAGTTTGGATCGATGACTTTAAGTATCATTTTGCAGCAGCTATCCCCAGAACCAGGAAGTGTTGCATATTCAAGACTTTCCACTTTACAAATTTCCACCGCCTTTATAGTTCCTCCCTTTATTGACGTCCAAGGCGCCACTTCCCTCAAGGAGCTAAAGTTCAAGTATTCTTGATGCCCCTGAACAATAAAAGTTACAGCCGCAGGTAAAAAATCGATACCAAAAGTTAATGAAACGAAATAACACCACAAACACTTACCTGTCGCAAATACGCAACTTCATCCCCCTTTTGTGGAATATAACGAGAACCCTCTTCATGTGTCGATAATGTCAACCAGGTTACATTTTCTATTAACTGCTGAGGCTTCTTTGTTTGAATAGGTTTAGTTTCACTAAAAGGATAAGTAGACCTTCTATTTCTTGTGGATCTCAACCGAACTGTTGCCCCAGAAGTCGATTTCCCTTCTTCTTCAGAGTTCTGGTTTCCAATGTGTGTCAAACAGCCTTCTGACTTCGCCAATCCATTCGACCGAGTCCAATGGAACCCATTAGGGGCACCTTCATGGGACTTAGTGCCACTACTCTGATCCTGACTACAAGAACCTGAACTGATTTCTTTAGTAAGAGTATCACCCCCATCTGATTGATTCTTATGCTTCCGTGACTTCAGACGTCTATAGACAAAATCAAACATTCGTTTAGGATGTGAGTGTGTCACAGGAATGTCATTAGCAATTGAGAGAGGATCACTGATCTGAGGATTTGATTCCCGAACACAATCATTTCTCAGAGATATCCCTGTCCCTACCACACCATCCTTTTGACAGTCCATTGCCAAATCACATCTAGTGTCTTCAAAACCATCATTTAATGCATCAGCGCCACCAGTCTCCTGCTCTACTGATGAAGATTTTCCTTCTTGCCTCAAAGCTGCATCAGGAGCCCTTGAAACCCTCTTGGAGCGTATCCTCAATTTCCTCGAAATTGGTGGAAGGCTATCTATTAGATCGTGCCGGTGACCGGTTACATCCTGAGAACCATTAGAGACCCTGTCATCAGCCAGTCGACGTGGTGACCCATCCAGTCCTAGAGATCGTTCCACACCATTTGGCAAACCATTAGAAATCACCATGTCAGTGTCAACTGCCATGTCATCTATATCTGTTTTTGATTCCAAACAACTAGGTGCTGTAAGACCATTATCATGGTGATTTGCGTCGTCGTCAACAATAATTTCCTTTCCCTCTTGGTCAGAGCCGATAAGTCCATGCCATGACATTCCTTCACCTCTATTTCGCTTTGATGTGCGAGCCTTAACCATTCCCCATTTGACTTTACTTGCGTCCAACCCTTCAAATTGATCTGAGTGAATTTCAAGGTTCCCAGGAACCCTTGAGTCTTCAGCACAGCCATTCCCTAAAGTTGGAACAACAGAAGATGATCCAGGTAGGTTCTCCAACAAGGTAAGCTTATCTGAATTCCTAACAGGAAACCTAAGAACCAATCTTTTCCTTCCAGCGGGATGAGTTTCTCTGGTATCACGATGTTGAGCCTCATCGTCTGAATCACGTATGAGAATATTTTTCCCCTTTGATTGCTTCCCATGCCCATTTAACAAAGCTACATCAAGTTCACTATCCCCAGTGCCCGAGTCTTGTGTTGTCGATTCACTTTCTGATGAATCACTCAATTCAGAGGCATCCTCCTCTTCAGTGTCTTTAGATGTACCTGTAATCTTAGAAAACCAAGAGAGGGCATTTTGTGCAGCTGCTCGCCTAGGTCTGGATGATTTAGATTTTGATTTCCTCTTCGATTCTTTACGACCACTCCTAGATTTCCTGGTACGTTTGTTATTGCTTGGAGCTCCCTCAAGCTCCAAGTTTCTCTTTTTGACACGCCTACCCGAAAGAGTCATGATCCCAGCCTGGTAAAGAGGTAAAAGGGATAAGTAGCATATTTTCGCACAAGAACAAATAAATGTTACAAAGTACTCACTTTTTTCGTATGTTTCTTCCTTTTGGATCTTCTGAGGCTATTCTGATGATCGTCGACCTCGTCACTTTCACCGGAACTGGAACCTGACTCACCAGAGGTTGAAGAATTTAAACATTCTTGCTCTTTTCCAGACGAATCCTCTTCTGGCACATTGTATTCAGAGTCATTTTCATCACTTAACATATCAATTTCTGGTTCCCACTCCATTACATCTAGAAATTCTGGCAACGGTTCAGCTAAGTCTAGATCTGCCAATGGTGGCATTTGGTAATCTTGATCTAAAGTGATATCCGGCCCTACAGCAAGCTTTAAAGAAGATGGTCGCCATTCTTTTCCTAAGGCACCAAGTCTCCGTGTTTGAAACATGGTCTGATATGGCTCTTCATATGGAATCATCCCTAGAATGCAGAACAATAGAGTGAATGATATGCCCATCCTGCGTGGAAGGATACACAAAGCACTTATAACCACAGTAAAAGAGATTAAAAACCTGAATCACAAAGAGGATCCTCCATATTTCGGCGATAAGGTGGAAGCTGAGATTCCTGAATCAAAGTTTCCAAATGCTTATTAGTGGTTACATTAGTGCCTATAACGAGCAGAACTACAGACATGAAAGAAATGGTGTATCAATTTATATGTAAGACCACTGGAAGGGGAAGGAAAGATGAGCCACTTACTTGGTCAAGGACATTACCATATATGTCCTGAATTAACGGCCGATAATCTCCCAGGAAGAACTGCAAGATGCACAGAGCAGTTATATGAAAATTCCATTTTAGTATAAAATATTGATAAAAGCAAACTCACTTAGAGGAGGTGACTGGGGTGACTAGAACAAAGATATTTCTATAGTGTTTAGAAGGAAATAATGAATGTCAAGAGATATGTTTCCTATATTTAATCTAGGCTTTTCTTGGTTTTTACCCTATACAAAGAGATCTTCAATGTTGTAATAAAGATTACTGAATGTTTTGATCCAAATGGAGATTTCTGTTCTCTCCACCTAACGAAACTAGGAGATATGTCGGTCTCTCAAAGCAAACTATTCCCAATAGAATCTGATCTAGGGTTCTATCAAGAACTGTAGTCAGTAGAAATACAGGAATCAAGCTTTCTCCACTACTGAAATTATATTGGTACCTGATCATATTTGGCATCCTTTTGAGAATCCCCTTGGCCTGTGCTTAATATGTACAGTTGGCCCACGTCATCTGAAAGTATAATTGACGTTCCATCCCTACAATATGAAGATACATATTAGCAATCAGATGGAGTAGGAGTATAACGAGTACAGCACAAAGCTATTTGCTTACGGTGAAAACTTCCCATCAACCAACTTGAAGTGTGAGATCTCGTATATTTTGATAGGTATGCCTTCCCATATCTAGACGAAGAGAAACAAGAGCTTTAGTAATATAGATGTTGATGAAGGGATTAGACAGTGGAGAAGGTAAAACTTACATCCCACACTATTGTTTTTCCATCATAGCCAGCACTCATAGCTATACGAGGATTGAATGGATGGACATCCATAACATATGTCTACAAGTAAATATTACATGTTAATAAAGGCAGTACAAGGAAATAAAAGAAAAACTAAAACAGAAACCAGACTAGCTTCACCGGTCACAGTTTTCAGACAATATACAAGATATAAATGGTATCAGGCAAGGTTGGAAGTGTTTTCGCAAAACGAAAGGAAATTAACTTTTGCTTGAAATAAAGCAGAACAGGGTCTGCTTAGAAGAAGTATGATTTCGTATTCGTTTGTATAGACATGGGCAGCGAATTTCTTGTTTTTATTTCTTGCTTTAAAGTACACAGGTCAAAAGTTTTTGCAATTCCAAAACCTGCCGTCAGATAGCCCACCAAACTTATAACAGGAAGAGAAAGATACAGAAGGGATCAAGCACTTACAGATGCTGTATGGCCAGTCAAAGAATGTACCAAGCTACCATCAGAAGCATTCCACACACATATTCTACAATCTTTAACATAGAAAATGATTCTAGTTAGCAAGAGTGAAGACCTCGAAGAAATCAGTCTGGATAAACTCATAGCCATCAAGAGTGTCAAAATAGTATTACCCATAATAGCAGCAAGGACAAAACGATTATCTAGACTCCAAGCAATCATATTAACCCCGCGGGGTGTAGGTAGGATCCTTTGACGTGGCCCCCCTCTAGGAGGTTGAGGAGGCATGGGCGGAGGTGGAACCTTGAGATGATATGCTCGTGTCCATCGACAGCTTTTTCCCTGAAAGACATAAATAAAGATCTGGGGTTTTGCTCCTATGAAAATATATTGAATGTGGTTGTAGTAATCTTAGCGGAAAAAATGAATGTTACATGCAATCTCCGGGATCTTGGGATCCAAATGATTGCACTACCATCACGAGAGCATGTAACTATGTTATCATGGCAGAACCTAGAAGATGCATAGTGTCAAACACAACAAACATTAGGAAACGCTGAAAATTTAATAGTAATTGCAAGATTATCTATTTGCAGCAGAGACCACAAACCAGGAATTCTTAAATTTTGGAACATTCTCGTCTTTTGAGTAGTCGGTTACAGAAAATTTAGACCCCGCAGCACAACCACTGGAAAGCACCACAGCAAATGAACAGGATCAGACAATTAGGAATTCATGAGAAATGTAATTTCAAAAATGATTAGCTAACCTGAACTGAACATAATTAACGTCATTCTCATGTCCAGCCAGAACATCCATCTCATGATTTGGCTGTTCGGGATCATCATTGTTGGTCTTATTAGCACTCCAAACCTGTAACCAAGGAAACAACTTTTGTAAGTGAACCCTATAAAATTTGGCAGAAAACAAATATGAATTTGCAATTTTCAACTCAAACCAAGATACAGTCAGGAAACATTTATCAGTACCGAGTATACTCTAGCAAGAGTGTCAGAGCTGCCAGTGACAAAGACAGATCCATTAGCATTGAATGCGCAGCAAAAGATTTGGTGACTCTGTTGAGCATGACTAGAAGATGGGCCACTGTTCTTTCCTGGAATAGGCTTCCATAGTTAGTCCAAAAGCTTCCAATAGAGATCAAAGCAAAAATCAATTAACTAGGAATGTAAAGCAATCACCATCAGGACTAGGAGGCCGAGGGACATATATCCGGGGAGTAAATTGGGCACCCCGAGCATCCCATATCCTACATGTACCATCATCGGAGGATCTGCAGAGATTTAACAAAGGGCTCAAGCCGCTTACAAAGATGCCAAATGAAATAAGGTACCTTTTCCAAACACGCCTATATAAAATCAAGACAGCATAAAGACATGGGTAATGACATAACAGAGATATATTTCAAAGCTCAATAATATCTCAACATCATCTGCAGGAGAATGAACCGGAATGAATTTAACTTCCCAGCTTTGTGACCAAATGGTTAATTGATTCAAAATTTCAAACCCATAGAGACATGGGCAATCAACTGAAAATCCACAAATTGAATAGCATCATGTCATCCAAACGAAAACAACTGACAAAGTATAATGAGTTATCAATTATTCTTCAAAAGAAAGAGGAAAAATAATGCACCAGCTAGTGTACATGATCCCAGAAAGAACAATTTAAAAACAATTCTTACGAGAGAAGCTGGTAAGGGGATCCAGGTCTGGGACTAAACGCAATAGCAGTAACAGCTCCAGTATGTCCACGCAGGACCGAAACTGGTAAGCCATCTGGCAATCGCCACTACAAAAATCCAGATAGGTGAAGTAATCAAGGAGGCTAATATATGGAAGTCACAAAATGGAAACATATACAGAGGATAATACAAGAAACTTACAACGCGGATCACACAATCATTTGATGCGGATGCTATGAAAGTGTTGTTCGAATTCACAGCAAGATCAGTTATGTCACCCTTACATACGCACCAAAACACACAATTTTAAGCACCAGTTAAATAATACAGTAGCAAAACGTTAGCATTCTCATAGAGTACTTGGGACTCACTTCATGCCCTCGACAGGTGGCCAGGCAGTATGCAGTCTCCATTGACCAGACTTTTACAAGGCGGTCATCTGAACCAGTGATTGCATACCTTCCTGAGCGATCAAGTATAGCTGCAACATTTACAGATAGCTTCAGGTATCCAATTTATCTAAATGATTAGTCCATAAAACAGAAATGAACTTGACACTATGATTCACCCCTAAATTAAATATCATACCACAGTACACAGCATTTCTGTGTCCACGTAGCCTCTTGATGTTCTGCATCTTTTGTACCATTGTAGATGGTTTTGCAATGACATAACATGCTGCACGAATTGATGGGGCACGATGATGTCTGGCAAAACCACCACCAATTTCCCTCAAACTTATACCACGCACCTGATCAGCATGCATATGAGGCCAACGCATGCTAATAGGTGGTGGTTTAAGATCACTTCCAACTATTTCCTTGTCATCTGCAAAACCAAAGGACGTAGCTTTAGCAAACCAATATTTTCAACAAAAAAACTTAGTCAATGCAAAATAAAGGCCCAACTAATTTTTAAGAGATATTGGTGTTATTATAAATTTACGTTTATATACCTATGCAATTATATGTGTGTGTGTGTGTGTGTGTGTGTGTGTGTGTGTGTGTGTGTGTGTGTGTGTGTGTGTGTGTGTGTACGTGTGCATGTGAGTGAGTTTGTGAGTATATTGAGCATAAAAGACAACAGTACACTCGCCAATAAAAATTAACATATTTTAGAAATCACCTACAGCTCAAAAGGGAAAATGAGCCGGTCCCTAAAAGTGTTGGAACACCAGCTGCAACCATTTTATTTCCATCACTAATCCCTCGTGAGGGATTAGGCCTCCTTGAATTAAAGACCAATTGCTTCAGAAGCTCCACCAAGTGATCCTTTTTTACGTGAGGATACCTGAGAGTGCACATATAATGCCATGAAACAAGTCAAAATATCTGGTGGGAAGAAACACTAAAATAGCCATTAACAGATTTAGAAAGAAAAAATAACAACATGAATTGGGAGAAATGAATGACAAATGATTAACTTCTTCGCATAAAAATTCATCTAAAATTCACATTACTACAATCAGTGAAAGCAACTCTATTAGTTACCTCTTAGCCAACTCAGTATAATTTAGAGGAAAGGAATTGCCATCGTCATTCTCATCCCCACTAGGCAATCCAATCCTTGAGTACCAAGCATGATATCTTCTAGGAAGAAGCTCATGTTCAAGAAGTTCATGTCGCAAGAGTGCATAAGTTCTCTGGCATGGACCAGATGAAAGTAAGTGGAGCATCAAAAAGTAAACTTCCCGCAGGTCCAAGTCAATGTTAGGCACAACATTTTGAGCAATATCTGGGTCTGGAATCTGCACATTCCCTGGCAATTTTCTGGAGATATTCAAAGGCTTCATCATAGGGAGAGAAACTGAATCAGCTTTTGGGGTATTTTTCCTAAGAGCCATTAGACCCTGTCAATTTGCCAGACATTGACGACAATTATCAATGCAAAGCTAACAACTATAACATGACTAGACAAACAAAAAACATCAAGAAGATATTATACTGCCAACCAATAAGAAAACTGAAGATAAGATCCTGGGCGATATTTTGTTAGTTCTAATCTCTGGAAAATTACACTAGTACGACATTGGAAATCTAGAGGGATTGCATACAATGTCGAAACCTATGCATCTCCAAACTTTGCGCATACTAAAACCCTGCTTGACCAAGTAACTTCTACTCTTTGCAGAAAACTATCTAAACCACTATAGGATAGTGACAAAATAACCAGATTGACGTAATAACATCCTTGCAATCTATTGACTACATCCTTGTACTAATAGCTTCTAATCTGTTTACTCCGTCCTTATACTAATGTTTAAAAATACAATCATTTCCGATTAAAATAATCATTCTGGCACCACAAGGGACTTAAAACCACATAACTCAAGTATCCAAGATCAAGAACAACACTGAATACACTTTATAAAGTATCTCAATGAAAGATATTTAATGTTCCATAAGAAATCATGAGAGCCAAACAATACCCTTTTCCCACAACACACATATGTAGTGGTACAATAACTCGGCTAGTATTTTCACCAAAATCTATATCCAATCAAATGATAGTTAATAACTTTCAAATAAATAAGAGAGCTTAGGAAGTGAACCTCCGTGAAGCCGCGTGAGCCAAGGAGAACTACGATCACAGAGCAAACAGAGACGAAACAACTCTAAACCCACAACACATTGTCTCTGCAACAACAACAAAAACAAAAACCCTAAATTTGAATTGGCCCCATCTCTAACCATCCAAACACGAATTAAACTCAACATTCCAATATAGAATTAAGATTAACCACAGTACATGCACAATGCCAACAACAGTTCCTCTCGCAAACATACACAAAGAAGAAGAAAAATCCCCACAAAAGGGGAACAAATAATAATTTGACGAACCTTTTGAAGTCTTCTGTGTTCGATAAAAGGAGGGCGGCGGTTAGAGAGTCGTCAAAACCTCCCGCTTCGTTTGGATTCAAAGGATGAAGAAGAAAGTAGGAAAAAAGGAAAAAGAATCGAGATGCCGAGAGAGTCAAAAACAGAAATTGATATTAGGTTTTGTGGGTTAAAGGAAGAGAGTAGTATCAAAATCAAAAGAAGCAGAAAGATTCAATCTTTGTGAAGCTTCTCTACTATTTTGTGTTATTTCAATTTTTTTTTTAGTGTTTTTGGGCAAAACAAAATTTCGGCAGAAGGCGAAGGATTGTGGAGAAACGCACTGGATAGAGAGAGAAGGAAGAAACAGAACACATAATACGATGTGGACTTTAAAACGCTGCGTTTTGCTTATTTCATTCACTGGGTCCAGTCTCAGTCACGTGCCATGGCCCATGGCCCATAATTTGATAATTTTGATTTCTATTTATTTGTTTTATTGCTACACTGCAAGAGTGGTTGTAGTTCAGTGGTAAGAATTCCATGTTGTGGCCGTCGAGACCTGGGCTCGACATTTCTTTTTAACTTTTACAATTGTTTTAACTTTATCGTTGTAGATTTAAGTTTAAAATTTGTCTAAGCCCATTAGTGTAGTTTTTTCATCTCTATTGGGCCGACATTTTATAGAAACTTTTTGGGTTACGATTTGCACAAATTCTAATTAACCAAATCTATCTATATAATGAGGGAGTTTGGAGTCTCCTCAGAGTGTCCACGTCGCCTCTTTTTTGACATGCTTGCGAGTGGGCTTTTAATTGAGAATGTGAAGCCTGCTTTTGAAGCCCAGATATGAGGCCCGCCTGAGGGTTTCTGTGGATTTCAACAACACGTCTCCTCCTGCTCTGACATGTGTCATACACCGCTTCAAACCCCTGGTGACTCGTGTACCACCGCTTCGAGAGATTTTCCCTGTATATGAATCGAGTCTCTTCCATTCGAATCTCCACCCGTCATTTTTTCTTTGCTTTTAGATTTTCTTATTCCCGTTTTTAATTTTTTTTCCCTACGTTTTCAGGATTCAGGTTTCTTTCAGAGCTCTCCTCTTCGTCGTCGGAGCAGCGGATCGTGTCGGACCGTAAAGATTTAAGGATTCGTAAAGCTCTTTTGGGGATCGCTTTTGGTCAGGTGCGTTTCTTATTATAT
>VBRH01000636.1:21238-54525 GCA_014578085.1 Cardamine resedifolia | reverse complement strand
CGGAAATTTCCGACGGACAAATACCCGTCGGAAATTATGTCCGTTTCCGGCCAGCTTTCTTGTAGTGAGTGGTTTGATTGAGTCATGTAGTAGTGCGTAGTTGTTATGTTTCTGGAGTATTTTTAGTAGATTCATGTCTGCAATTTGCTGTAAGTCTCTTGAGTAGATTCATGTCTAAACCAACTTTGTTACACTTGCAAGCAGCCAAGAGGGTCTTAAGGTATCTTAAAGGCACAATGGAGTTTGGAATCTGGTATAAGGGAGGAGGAAATGGGAAACCATTGGTTTATACTGATAGTGACTTTGCTGGAGATGTTGACAGAAAGAAAAGTACTTCAGGATATGTTTTTCTCTTGGATGGTGCTGTTGTTGCTTGGTCCTCTAAGAAGCAACCAATCGTTACTCTTTCAACAACCGAAGCAGAATATGTTGCTGCATCAGTGTGTGCGTGTCAGGCTGTCTGGTTCATGAGAGTGTTGGGAAAATTGGGATATGAAGTGAATAAAGGTACGGTCATTCTCTGTGATAACACTTCTGCAATTAAACTTTCAAGAAATCTGGTGTTTCATGGAAGGTGCAAGCATATCGGAGTTCGTTTTCATTTTCTGCGTGAGCTGGTTAAGGATGGAGTGATTCGACTGGAGCATTGTGGTTCACAGGAACAAGTAGCAGACATTTTCACAAAGCCATTAAAGCGAGAGGTGTTCGAGAAATTGAGGAGTAAACTTGGAATTTGCTTTGTTGCAGATAAGCTAAGCTTTGAGCACCAAAGCTTAGTTTAGGGAGGGTTTGTTGAAGCAAATTGAACCGGAGTTAACCAAGAAGAAGGTGGAAGGAATCATGTCTTAGTTGGGTTGCTATTTTAAGTTGTATGAGTCAATGTAAGTCCGAATCTTATGGAGTCTGTTGTAGTGGTTTGATTGAGTCATGTAGTAGTGCGTAGTTGTTATGTTTCTGGAGTATTTTTAGGAGTCTGCTTTGTAAGGCTTTATAAGCCGCAGTTGTGTTTTTCAGAATTAAAATCAGAGAAGTTATTCGGAGTCCAAAGCAAAGTGTTATGTTTACAATTACATTTCCCGCCGCAAGAGAACCCATTACAGAGGCGTATCCGGCGGTTTCTCCTTCTAATCCACGTGGCATCTCGGCCGCGATTCCTCCTCCCGGATTCGCCCCATCTCCGTCGCCTTTAACCAACTCGTTCCACGCCGCCTTAACTCCTCAAGAACTGCACATGCGAGCTTCGTTTAAAGAGATGACCTCCGGGATGTTCGACGTAATGACTAATAGCGAAGAAGATGCGGCTTCGTTTAAAGAGATGATCTCAAAGTTAAACCGAAGCGAGCTTCATAGGATGGCGTCGTTGCTTACGTCAGATTCCGATTACTTCTTGGAGATCGCAAGAATCAAGAACGGCTCCAAACGCTTAAAGAAACTCCTCGGGAGATCGGATGACGTGGACACTCTCTTCGTCAATGACCGATAAGTACGCGGCGCACGTGGCGATACGAGGGATAAGTGTTTTCGATCAGGAGAAGAAAGAAGCAATGTACGCGCACATTCTCCACTGACATAGCGCGTGAACGATACGGTTGCTTGGCGCTCAACGTAATCATAACCGACGAGGACGATCTTTACTACAGAAACCAGATCTTTGACATTGTCGCGCACAACGCTCTCTTCCTAAGCAACGATCCTTATGGGAACTTTGTGATCCAACACGTGCTTAAACTGAATAACTTGCGTTGCACGTATAACATCGCCGATAATCTACGTGGCCAGTGTGTTGATCTCTCGTTTCGGAGATATGGAAGCTACATTATGGAGCAGCTTTTAGAGACGGGGGAGTCAATGGTTGTGGTGGTGGAGGAGCTTCTGGAGTGCGATGGAGATAGGTTGATGAGGCTGGCGAGGAATGAGTTTGGGAATTTCGTGGTGGGCAAGGCACTGAGAGTCACGCTGAAGGAGATGATTTGGTCTGATCTGTTTAGGGCTTTGGTGCATAAGCTCATGCCTTATGTCCAATTCTTTCGTAAGTCTCATGGAAGCAATATTGCAACCATCTTGGAGTCGATTTGTTAACTCGTCTCAAACTAGTTAACAATGTTCTAGTTATATTATTAGGATATGCTGAAAGTTCTAGATTTTATGGTTGATTGTTTTTTTTTGGTAAAGTTCATGGTTGCTTAGTTTTTTTTTTTGGTTTTAATGTGATGGTTGATTAGGTAGCTCTATTGTAAGGAGATTTGTCATTAATGATGGTAAGCAACCAAAATTCGATTAATGTAATTCAACACAACATTGCTACAATCTTGGACTCTCGTGGCTAATGATCCGGTTATATTGAAATATAAATGGTTGGACCAAAACAAGTTTTCCCTTAATCGTGGTTATGTTACACTTATGTACCCGATTTTGATTCAACACAAATTGAATCAATGAAAACGATTGAATCGGCCGAAATTTTGTAAATAAATCAGGAAATAACCATTATGACTACTAATACGTAAAGGAAAAAAATGTTTTGTTAATCATAAAAAAATATACAAACCAAAAAGTTCTGAAAAAGATAAAATATTACATCGAAGTGTTAGAAAGTGTACAACACAAAAAAAAGTTAAGATGAAAATACATGATAATTTCTAATAATTTTATGATTAAATTTTTATTTCCTCATTTGTAAGTAGTTACGAATATATTATTCCTCTTTTTTGTTTATGAGGATATGTTTGTTTTGTCGACCAGTAAACGACTGTGCAAAATATCCGGACCCAAAATTCGAATCCTAACCGATAAAAATCTCGAACCGAATCCGATTCAATGTTGGCAAGTGTATATTACCCGAATGGATCATAGACCTCTAAATCCGAACACCCAAACCCGAATCCGATCCGAACCGATAATCGAATAAATACCGGAAATATCCAAAAGATATCAAATATTTTAAGACCACAATAATAAAAATATCTAAAATATATGAAATTTCTTAGTTATATTTGTAAAAATTTAACAAAATTTTATTTAAATTTAATAAAATTTTATTTAAATTTAATATTTAGTTTTATTTTTCTTTAATATTTCAGATATTCGAATCCGAATAAATCTGAACCAAATTTGCTATCAAAATATATGAAATATTCGAATGGGTCTTATATCTTTTAACCCGAACACCCAAAAACTCAAAATATCTAATCTAATCCGAATCCAAAAGAGTACCCGAATGTCCAAGAAATTAATCTATGAAGAATTTGCTTCTTTACACAAGTTCGATATCACATGCGAGAGAAGGAAAATATCTAAAATCAAGTTAAACGCGTCTATATACCAATCGTTCGATCAATTTGACTTACCATCATCCTCACCGTCAAATATATTGTTTAGAAATAAACGCATGTGCTTACCCTTATACAGTTCCTTCCTTCAAGACATCTAACGGTCTTGATTAGTTATACAATATCTAACGGTTTAAATAGCTTATATCATGTGATCAATATACACTTGCCAACACTCGATGAAAACCAAAAAAATAATTAAAAAAAGAAAAGAAATTATTAATGGACGGCCGATCTAGTTGACTTGGTTTACAAAGATAAGAAGATCGACCAAAGGCCGTAAACCGAAACGTGTCTTTGCTTCTCTCATTGAGGATTTCTGAAGATTCATTTCACGACTTTGCTCTTCGAATCGATCTCTTTGGCTCGTTTGATCGATATCTTCTGGATTCCTTTTTCCCAGTTTCGCCGTCCGGTAAGACCTTCCGGCATCTGTGAGAATCGGCGGAAAGGAAGGAGACTTTTAGGGTTTTTTCTTCTTCTTCCAGATCTGATTTGATTTCATCGAGATTCTCTCTTCTTTGATTGATCTGATTGTTTTGTGTGTTAATCAAAACTATCGTCGAATCTGCTTATCCCTCTTTGCGATTCTCCTAGGGTTTTCTTATTTTTTGTTGTTGTGATTTTTCAATTGTTCATTGAGAAGAATTCTCTGGTTATTTAATCCGATGGCGGCAGGAGGAGTTGAAGTTTCCAGAAGTTCTGTTGCCGTTGATCGTAGTCGTGATTTTTATTCACGCCAAGGTGGTAGAGATGGTGAGAGGCGTCAAACTAAACGACCCAACGAATTTGATCGCAGGTGGAACGATGGGCGACGTGATTCACCGAGAGGACAACGCTTGGCTTCTCAAAGAGGAGAAGCTCGAGATGATAATGGTGTTCTGAAGAGGAGAAAGTGTTCTCCTTTCCCATGGGAAAGACAGGATAAAGTTGTTCGAGCTCCACTTAGCGAGAAGACTATAATATCTAACCAGATTGTTGATGTGGCAGATACTAGGAAGATATCTTACGAGGATCGAGTCGGTGTCCTGTCACCAGAGTTGCCGGTAAAAGCTCAGTTGGCTGGTCAACATCCTTTTGATGATCTTGAGGAGGGTCAGTTGGAGGATGAGCAGGTGGTTGAGGCACCTAATATTGCGACGTCTAAATGGGCGACGTGTTTGGGATCCCCAAAGGAGGAGGATTTTGATGTTGTTAGGAATAGTAGATGGAATAGAAGCAGTTTGTCTCCTGAGAGTGGGGAATTGATAGCGGAGGCATCTGAAGAACGGAGGTCCAATTCATCTGGGTATGGTAGCGGGCGTCGTAGTTTAGAGCCTCATAGTACCCATGAACATTCAGAGAATGAGTTGGAGAGTCGTGTGGATATGGATGTTGGCGAAGCAGAATGTTCTACTTCTGATTTAAACGAGTCAGAAGTTGATGAACCAGCTTCCTCTGAGGTAGGTTTTAGCATGTTATCTGGTAGTAGAGATGTAAATGAATATCAGAAGCTAAGTAAGATAAATGAAGGCACTTATGGGGTTGTATACAAAGCTAAGGATAGGAAGACAGAAGAGATTGTTGCACTCAAAATGATTAAGATGAACATGGAAGATCAATATGGATTCCCGTTGACATCTTTGAGAGAAATCAATATTCTTTTGTCTTGCAGTCACCCATCTATTGTGAACGTCAAGGAAGTTGTGGTGGGAAATGGTGATAGTGTTTTTATGGTCATGGAACACTTAGAACATGATTTAAGGGGAGTGATGGACAGGATGAAACAGCCTTTTAGCACCAGTGAGGTAAAATGTCTGATGATACAGCTGTTGGAGGGTGTGAAATACCTCCACAGCAACTGGATTATTCACAGGGATTTGAAGCCATCGAATCTTCTATTGAACAACAGTGGGGAGCTGAAGATATGTGATTTTGGCATGGCTCGCCAATATGGGAGTCCTATCAAGCCGTACACCCAGTTGGTTGTTACACAGTGGTACAGGTGAGAAAAATCTGTCAGTCACCAACTTTTTGTTTTAAGTGTTTGTGAGAAAAATCTGACCTCATACTTGATGTTTGTGTTGCAGGTCCCCAGAACTTCTACTAGGAACAAAAGAGTACTCAACCGCAGTTGATATGTGGTCGATTGGGTGCATTATGGCTGAATTGTTGTCTCTAAAACCTCTTTTCCGAGGGAAAAGTCAGAATGATATTGACCAGCTTCAACAGGTAACTGTGGTTTTTTAAGATTCTTTATACCCTGTTTTCTCTGATGATTGTTTGTTTACCTGTTTGAAACATCTGCACAGATCTTTGCGGTTCTTGGGACACCAAGTGAAACAATCTGGCCTGGATTCACGTCGTTGCCCGGTGCAAAAGCCAAGTTTCGTAAGCAACCGTGAGTAATCTTTTGATGTAGTGTTAACCTGTTCTTTTGATGATATTGTTTGTTAAATATTACAGGTTGGTCTGATAAATCTGTGTACTTGATTTTCAGGTACAATTTACTGCGTAAGAAATATCCAGCTGCATCATTTACAGGAGCTCCAATTCTTTCAGATTTGGGATTTGATTTGTTGAACAGATTACTGAATTTTGACCCGGAGCAGCGTCTAACAGTGGATGAGGCTCTTAGCCATGGATGGTTCAATGAAGTACCTCTCCAGAAATCCAAGGAGTTGATGCCGACATTTCCTACAAAACGTAACTGAGAGATCTAAACTAAATACTTTTTGAGTTTTGAGTATCTATCTTTTGTTATATTAATACTGTCTTGTCCTCATATGCCTTTGTGTTATCTTCTTCACGAGGTTAAATACTAAAAGTGGGAAGGGGACTTGCCATCTGTAAGTTATTTCCACAACATATAAAAGTTAACCTTGTAGTTTACTTTTCTGTTTTACTTCATCATTTCGTCTTTTATTCTAACGGTTGTCTCTTCAAAGATCGGTTTTGTTTATCGTTATGGTCTGAAACACGGTGCCTCCCGGTGAGTAAACCCCAATGCAGAGACTAAGTTCAATGATTTTCAGATATTTTTTTGCCCATTGTTACTTCGTTGTTTCCATTTAGCGGAGGGCGGATGACCTGAGATTCTGAGTCTACTGAGAAAGAGTCTTGTATGCAGTTTTGATTAGATTTAGTAGTTTAGGTATGAAATATAACAAAATATTACCGGAAGTGTACCGTTTCTCACTAATCTCAGTAAACAAAATTGATTTTGATTAGTAGCTTCACGAATTGAAAACACTCACATTCACAATCACTTGAGAAAACAAAATGAATATGGAAATCTAAAGTTCATAGTTTTATACGTTTCATCTACGGATGATCTCATATGTAACGGATAAGTTCTGATATCTCCGTAGGTATAGTTGATAGTCGCAACTTCACATGATTGGTGGTGTAAGAAAGAGTAATTAATTATCACATCAATGGATGGAACTAACCTCACGTGAAAAAATCATATTAGATTTAGATTTGTAATTGGATTTTTAACATGGATATTATTTTTCTTAATTTTAAAAGAAAACATATTAGTATTTTCAGTGAGCCTAATTAATTTTCACTACTTATCAAATGACCATTTGGCTTGCTTTGCAAAATTTTAGATTAAATTTTTTGAATAAGTACAAACTAATTTTATTTACTTTTGTTTGAATTCTATTTATTTTATAAATTGAATTATTTTTGACATAGATATTAGTCAGATATATAATACCATGTCATTGTGTTATTACCCAAATTCAAATTTTACATAATATATGTTAGATAACAAAAAATGTCTCTTTTTATTATTGGATTTGGAGTTGGTGTCACTACCGGAGCTCAAACCAATAATAACATATGTTATAAAAAAAAGTTCCGAGTTCAATTCGTGCAATTAAGCATGAAACATACATGCCTCAACATTTTTTATAAGTGTCCTTATCGATTGTTTGTTGGTTCTTGAATCTAATATATACATGTTGAAGAATCCACCATTTACAATGTTGATGTAGAAGAAAGTTTTTCAAGAAGGAGCTGAAATATTATACTCATTGAAGATAATGCAATACATGGAAGACATGGGCTGATTATAAGAGGGTGATATACAAAGTGTACAACTTGAATCAAATCTACAACTTGAATCAAATATATTGAGTTGATCGTCTTATATTTTACTATAAGTGTTGAAAATAGTATCCCTTCATTTTTAAATTAAGTGTCATTTAAGTTTTGACACAAATTAATAAAACAAATACAAATTTTGTTTTACTCTTTATTAATTTATTTTACTACAAATTTTATTGGTCAATACATTAAATCAATTAGGATAGAACCGTAACTTTTATCATAAAGTAAAACAATATTTATTTTAAAATAAAATTTATGTTCTAAAAGGATACTTAATTTTAAAAGAGGGAGTATTAGGAAGGATTTAATTTTGCACATGTCACTAGTAACAAAACAAAAAAAAGAATAACAACATGCTTCTATTAAATTTTGAATTAACTTTGGACCATCACATCTCTCGTCCCATATACTAAGCCGGGCATGTATGTGTATGTGTACGTGTATATGTATGAAAGCCTACAAACAGTAACCATTACAAGAGTTTTGGGAGTATAAATTTAAAATGAAAAATGGAGAAGTGGTCTAGTCATGGCTACTTTGGTATAATTGGAGCAAAGACATCTGCTGACTATTGCTCTAAAGGGGACAATAGCTTAGTGACTCATCCTAGTCTGCCAACCATATTACAATCCACACACGTGGAGCAAACCCATTTCGTCTTTTTTCCAAGTTAGGATTCTTGGGTTTTGGGACTTTTGCGGCCT
Source organism: Cardamine resedifolia (assembly GCA_014578085.1). Classification (NCBI taxonomy): domain Eukaryota; kingdom Viridiplantae; phylum Streptophyta; class Magnoliopsida; order Brassicales; family Brassicaceae; genus Cardamine; species Cardamine resedifolia. The sequence goes on along the minus strand of VBRH01000636.1, from coordinate 46,394 downwards.
TCAAGACGAACCTAATTCTTCTCTTCTTCTCACAAATTCTTTAACTCCATAAATATCTAACTCGAGTTGGCGCAATTTCATTGGTCGAACATGCTTTTGTTTACTGAGTTCACTTGTAAATTATTAAAAGAATCTCCGTGGTTTCACTAATCAATAATTAAATAAACTTGTAAGATAACAGTCTTTTTTTTTTTTGGTAATGAAAACTGTTGGCGAAATGTTTTGCTTTAGGATATTCATTAATTATATAATTAGGTTTCAAAGCAGCAGGTGAGAGATTCAGAACGTAATCAATGTTTTTTATCCTATGTATTTAATTACTTTAATCAGTGTCTTGGAAAAGCATATGTTACTATACTCTAAAGATAAGAGATTGTCCACCTTCTACTTTTAGAAAGTAAATCGGCCGGTTTAGTTATTTTTAATCACTATCCTTAGGGACGTCTGTAAAGGGAAACTCTCCAATTATCATGTATAGATTATATTTATATCATTTACTATATATAGATACACCAATTTTTAACATACTAGAGATTTTAAAACCTTTTCTAACCCCAAATTTAAGCTTTATAAATGTATAGGGTAGGAAATGTATCTATTTTTATACATCATACAAGAGGCGGAGTAACGTAAACCTTGGTCGGTTCATATATACCTTTGAAACCTCCAAATGTTATGTATCAATTATGTATATCATGTACTATATATAGATAGATATACATATATAAATGTGCGTACATAGGAACATGAGTTAAATCCAAAATGGTATATCTAAGTTATTTATGTATATCTAAATTTGACACTCACCAATGATATGAAATTGATGTACTTATAATTAGTAATTACGTTTATTTACGTTTTCCGAGAGAATGCTTTATGTATACAGTATCTGTAATAAGAGAAATCATAAACTCTGTTTGTTTTCTTAGTATAAATGAGTTAACTTTTGTTGGTGTAATTTAAATTTTATTAAGGGTATCCATTTAATTAGTAAATAAAAAACTTTGATCCGTATGATTTGGTTTTCAAAGCTTAAGAATTTCTCCTTGTTTTCAAACCTTGTATAATATAATATACACGATCTTCATAACAACTGTCTTCATCGGAAGATCATCAACACAATTATAGAATCCAACCATATTTTATTAACATAATAACTATATGAGTTGATAAGATTTGTGAAACTTATCTGCTGAAAAATACCAAATATTCAAATTATGTAGGTATTGTGGCAACCTATATGGGATGTGCCACGTGTTCCAGTCTTCATACTTTAAAGAGGATGAACATTTTTGCTACTATACAAGCTATGTACCTACCAAGCCTTGTCCACCAATCAAATTAACTTTATTATATTAGATATTCGAAACGGCTAATCAATCCGGAAAAATTAGACCTTAAAAAAACTAAACCTTAATTTAATTCTTACACTATGAACCAAACAATTTACTAAACTATTTTAAACACGAATAACGAAAAATAGTTGAAAACCATATAGAACAGTCCATGCTGTATATATGAGCAAAAGCAATTTAGCTTTTTATCTTGAATCTTGAATGCATGATATGGTCCGTGCTTCTAATTTGGATGAAATGTTGAAAGTTTAACCTTATACAGTTATACCCAAATAAATACATCATAACCTTTTTCAAAACAATTACGGTATATTTTGCTAAAAGAAAATGGAAAGGCCATATTAACCTGAACCAAATTATCTATTTTTTATTCGATTTTGTAGTTCATAAACTAAATTCAATAACTAAAAACTACAATGAAAACCCAAACTGTAGAAGGAGTCACCAAGTCTAAAACCCCGATATTTCTAAGAAAAAAATTATAATATAATCATAATTATCGTGACTTATACCAAATTAAATTTGAATAATTGATTACTGATGTCTGTCGTAGTCAAAAAACAAACAAAAGATTCTGGTTCTAGAGTGAAAACACTTCCACCGATGAATGTGTTGTACTTAAAACATATAAAAGCAGATGGGTGTATGTTTAACTACTGGTTTTGGTTATTTTACTATAATTAATGAAATGAATAAAGATAATTACTAGTTTAGAACTTTATATAATGACTATTTAGTCTATTTTATACATTAGCTAATGAGTTTTCGTTACGTGTCCTTATGCGTGTTCTCCTGCTAAGGACAACACAGCCTACCTGTAATACTTTCTAGATTCCCTCGCACCTTGGAACTCTGTCCCAAATCTAGCGTTAAATATATCTTTACATTATTATTTCTTTTGTTCAAAACTCTAGTCTAAATTTAAGATTAGGGAATTTTATTCATTAATTCACAGAATAACGAAATTTTATAGTGATATTACGATATTTGTTGGTTTGTAATACTAGTCATACACTAGCTCGAAATACTGAAACTTTTTTTCCCTCATACGACTCACACACACTTTGAACCTAAGTATTAACAACACCAAGATTACAAATTCTGAGTAGATTATATTCAGTCATTTTATCATTTAGAAATTAAATTAAATTTTTTATGACATAGCAAAGTTATTGTTGACTAATTTTTTTTTGTTAAATTATATTTGTTGTCTAATTATTTTATCATTTCCTTCTACATAAATTTTTACTTTATATAATTACGTTATTATGAGGTTGTTGATCGTATTATCTGATTTAACATCCAATTAAAGTATCCTAGACTAACTTGTGATGTATATTATATGATTTGGACAATGGACAATTAATAGTCATTTATCTTTAAGACATTTTTCTTAGATCATTTCCAATGTATTCTTCTATTTTTTACTTTAAAATATAATACATCTAAAATAGAGTTGAGTTTTTTTCCAATGTATTACTCTAGTTTTTACTCTATTTTAGAGTAAAAAATAGAATCGAAAATAGAGGTACTCTAAATATAAAGTATTCCTCCATTTTACTCTATTTTAAAGTGATGAAATATAGAATTAGATCGAAGATAAAATTATTCTATATTAGAGTTTAGAATAAAAAATAGAATGTAATTGGAGATGTATTAAGCCGAATAAATGAATTCATGTGTTGATATATGTGATTATTTGGCATAACAAGTTTTAGGTGTAAGATGTTTATTATTCTACGAAACAAAGACTTCAAACAGATTGAATAATGTCTATCTCTGTAAAAAAATGCTTTTAACTCATCAGTGTTAAAATTGTTTGGACAAGACTACAGTAATATGTATCTGAAGCATAAATCAGACTGAAACTAAAAAGTAAAAACATTACTTGCTAAAATCAAGATTACACATTAATCAAATTCTTTCTTTTTAAGGTCCACTGGTTACGTCTACAACTTTTTATCGCATTTGGAAAACTTAGGATCGAACTCTATGCCTGTAAAACAGACTTACAGACCAAGTGGCTTATAGCCATCAAACTAATAATTCCTTCGCCATCAAACTCATATACTTAACTATAAATCTTCGTCAAATCCGATTGGTTAAATATATCTTCAAAAAAGGATTTCGTAGCGTAATTAAAATATACGTATCTAAGTTTTGTCCATAATCATCCATAAGAGATTTTTTTTTGATAAACTAATCACCCATAAGAATTCGCCTAATATGAATTAAGAAAATATATAAAAACCAAATATAAATGATTAAACTTTTAATAATCCTATACTGTAAATAGGTAATAATAGTAAATTTGATTAATTCATACTCCCTATATTTCATTTTAAGTTTAGTTTAAGGTTTTTACACACATATTAAAAAAGTGAAATTTTCTATTTTATCTCTCACTAATACATTAAATAAAAAATTTCATTGGTCACTACAATAAAATAATAAAGATAAAAGTAGAAATTTTACTTTAAAACTGTATTGAAAACTTAAAACTACACTTATAATAAAACAAATTTTAAAATCTAAAACAATACTTAAAAGGAAACAGATGGAATATTAGACTAAATTTTTTTTTCTTTTGAAGTAACTGTCGTCTTAGATTTTCAATTCAAAATTTTAATTTTGATAAAATTCTAGTTCTGCGCTTAAAGTTTTTAATGTATTAATAAGATAGATAGAATTATAGTATAGTGTATTATTAATTAGGAGTGAAGGAAAATTTTTAGTTGATCCTTTAATGTATGTGAAAAGTTTTGACACTTAAAATAAAACAGAGAACGTATCAATAACGATTACCTAACTCCATTGGCACTAAATCTTTATTTTTTGTCACCTTCATTGTCACTAAATCTTTAAGGTCATTTACGCATGAGATCATCTTGTCCCCCTCTGAGATCTAATTTGTCACAATCACTTTAAAGTTAATTAAGATGCCATTCTCTTTAAACTGAGACTTGGTCAATGATTATAATTATAATCGATCCTCATCTTTTGGATCGTGCCTAATAAAAACTTTTTTTTTTCTTGTAAGGCATAATATTTTGACCTGATTTGGCTTTTCCTCATTATTGTTACTATAACAAACAATCGCGATCGTAAGTACTGGAAATTAATATGCAAACTTTGGAACTAATTACTGACCAGTGAGACAGTGATCAACTAAAATATATGTTTTTTTTTTTTCTTATATGAGCTGTATTTTCAAAATTGTCGATAGCTCAACTATATATAGTGGACTTGGGAAACTTTGTGTGTGTGTGTGTGTGCGCAAATACTTGATTTCATCCTCCATATAAACTTTACTAGTTAATTAGTGAAGAAAATAACTTGGGCAGAAATTGTATTTTGTCAAAATTCGAAGAATTGATGGAACATAAAAGAAATTTTGGTTACCTGATTTTTACATGCGCGAATGTGATAAAAAAAAAAAAAATCTTCAACCAATTTTCTAGTCAAAAATGTAAAATATTCGTTCACAAGTATAAGGATGTACCAAATTGTACCTTTTTAGCTTTGCCTAGTATTTCTTTGACGTTGCCTAAAAACGAGGCAATGAATTGAAAATTAGTGGTAAATTAATATTTTTAGTACCTAAACTTCGATGAGCTTAACTTGAATCAATATATGTGCATAACAAAAAGTCTATCACGTTTTGTTTCATAAAATATTTGTAATAATCACATAAAACTTCCCAAATAATCCATCATTTGTGTTTCTACTTGTATCCTTGTAAATCCCTTAGCCACACCATTACTTACTAGAAATATACAGTTTTTCAAACTTGAAGTATCCATATAAGTAGGCCTTTTTAACATCACTATAAAGAAAATGCCAAAGAAAGCTCGGTTAAGTGAACTAGCCATCACACGTTATGATTCCCGGCAACTATTAGCCTTTAAGCTTTATATTGTTACGATACAATAAAAATTAAACATAAGACTGTCTTCCATAATAAATAGTAATTGGAAATCTCTTTTAGGCAGGCGTAACCTTATTATATCTGTCTTTATCTTAAAATACTTAAACTAACAAGTATCTTTCCTTTCCCTCACAAAATACCAAACAAAATTAGTTCAAGAACAAGGGTCAAAGTGACCAATAGTTAATTAATTTAATTATTTATTTATTTTATTACAATACGGAGATTTTAGTATTTTTGTTTTGAGCTTTGTGTTTGGAACTTTGGTTTCTGACTTTCTTTTTACAACTAGGACTAATTATAAAATATAAACACTCCCATTTTGTTCTATACATTATATTTATTTCATCTATCTCACAAATTGAACAAATCGCGCAGTGTAAGACCTTTTATGTTCTTATAAGAAATTATCACTCATAGTCTCATACAGCACAACAAACCGAACACAACTATATAGCAAATATAATTTTACATTTTTTCATATATTATGTTAAAGTTAATGGTTAGAGTTGGGACTTGGGAGAATAACTTAGGCACAGAAAAGAAAAGGAGAATAACTTTTCCATGTGCAACGCAAACCCTTATTAGCGTCTTCTAGACCAACAATACAAGACAAGCGTGCAGGCTACGAGAACGACACGTGTCCAGATCACAACGCGTGTAGACTCCCACACGTGTCCAGATCACAGACGTTATAAAAACCCTTACCATCTCTGTTCAGTATTCCTCAGCTCAACTAGTAAAAGCTTATTAGCTAATTAATTCTCAAACATTCAACAGAGAGAAAATGGATGGTAGGGGAGGATGTTGCATAGCAAGGTACACCGTTGGCGCTGGACCGTACGATCTCTCTAAAGCAGATCGTATCATGCTTCGATTTCGTCCCATCGCTCCTAAACCGGCCAGCAACGACGGAGTAAAGTCTGTATCCAGCGGAGATAGCGGCGGCGGAAGCTCCGACGTTTCCTTTAGAGCCGGTAGAAAGAAGAGGAAATGTCAACAGAAAGATAATGGTGGTAACGCTAGGAGATGCACCCGGCGGAGGATATCGGAGAAATCCGTCACTCACGGCGGGGCTAATGCGGTGACTTTGTCTTTGTTACCGGAGAAACCTGTGTTTACAGATCTGAAGGTGGTGAAGAAGCAGAAGCGGCAGGGTCCATTATGGCTGAATTTTAGCGACGGCGGCGGGATGTTTACGCCGGGTTACCATACGGCGGAGGTTTTACGGAGGAAGGTGGTGATTTCGTCGTGTATGACGGTGGAGCGTGTAACGGACGCTTGGATCGACGGTTGCGGTTTAGGACGGTCAGATGAAGAAAGGAAGATGAATCTTGTGAGAGACACGTGTCCTGGTTTCATATCCGACGGTTCGGGGAGAGTGACGTGGACGAATGACGCGTATCGGAAGATGGCGATGGATAATATTCCTGTGGAAGAAGGTGCACCGGAAATAACGTCGAGCAGCGATAGTTTTCACGTGATCGTACGGTTGGTGATGAGGGAGAGGCCGATGCTAACGTCGCCTGGTTTCACATGCAGAGTGAAACTACAATACACGTGTCAAAGCCGTGAAAGAGGCTCCGTCACGGTGCCTTGCGACGTGTGGAGAATGGACGGTGGAGGTTTCGCTTGGAGGCTCGACGTTAAGGCTGCTTTGTGCCTTTGACCCGTAGATTATGTCAACCATCAAATCGTTATAGTCACGATCGGCGACGAACGATCCCGATAGTTGCGTTACTTGATCTCCTCGAAACATGAAGTATGGATTCGGAAAACTGATTAAATGTCTAATGATTTAACATATATCTATGTCGTTTTTTTTTGTTCGATCTGCTTTTATTTTTAATTATATTATTATTTTGTTTAGAGTTCTTGTAAAAATGCATATTTTTGTCTTCTTATTGTGTTACTAAATTTCGAGCTTAATGAAGGAAAAAATTGTAAGTATTATCGAGTTTATCGTCGGTACGTTTCCTCCATATGGATTCATTTCTGTCAGATTTAACCGCAAAGACGGTAGGAAATTACAGTCAGAGGCCGACCATGCAAAATCCAAAAGTGGTCCAAAACGTAAAACCTACTCTCTTGATCGCTACAAAAAGATGTGACCGAACCGGGTTTTTCAAACAATGTAATATGATTGAACCCGTATAAATTTTTTGTTCCCTCGATTAGTAGTGTAGAAACTAGGAACAATGTAAAATTGTTCTTATAAAATAATAAAACTAATTTAACGATATACTCCATCATCATTTTCATAATATTAAGATGTTTTTGAATATTAAGAAGTTATATTTGTTTTAATTTTTTTTATTTAATATATAAATAATATAATTTAATTAATCATAAAAAAATTACATGCTACATAAGAATATTTTATATTTTAAAACACAAAAAACCCCTAAAATATCTTATATAATGAAACCGAAGAGTATAATTTATCATTCAATAAACTATATATCTATGAGAAATGTGGGAATAGTCTCTCTTTTCGTTTCGTACTGACCTTAAGTTAGTCCTTTCTTGAAGATATACGAACTCACATTATTGATTTTGAATTTTGTTTTGTCTTGTTTAGTCGGCATTCGCACTTTGATGAAACAAGGAATATAACAATTTAACAATGTAACGATCCAATAAGATGGTGATACGTCGACCAAAAAAAAAAAAGAAAAAAAAAGGAGGGTGAAGAATAAATGTTGTACTACAATTTGAATGTACTACAGTCTATAAAGACTACTACACCTGTGGTAAATGTGCGATATCCAATGATAAATGGGACACCTATATTATCATCATCTATGCAATAATGCAAATGCCACGTGTACCAGTGTTAACTATGTGTAGCAAGTAGCAACTAGCAAGTGTAGGTGACTAGGTTAACTATCTTGGACTTACACATCAATTCCAGTTTGACAAAAAAAGAAATGAAAACGTCAAACTCATAACGTTTCAACGGTGTGCCAAATTCCAAATGTATGGCTAAGTTTTTAGAGATGGGTTTCTTCACCTAATCGATTATTCAAGCTACTTCCAAGTTTTAGATTTTTCCCATTCACAAATACAGAAGAGATCCATGTTTCTAAATTCTAATTTTGCTTATAATTTTTTTTGTCTGCTAACTTCATTTCATAAAACCCAAATGATATTTTCTCTGTTAATATAAAATGATTTTAATATCTTAGAATAAGGAGGAATAAGGACTTAGAAAAATCAAATAAATCAAACCTAACACACATGACTCATCATGAGTATAATACAAAACAATACAAATAGCTGTCTAGGACTCCCACAAAATTTGTTTAAAATAGCACTACAGGTCTACTACAATCACAGGGTATTATTTTTATGAACAAAAAAATAGACATTGAAGTTTTATTTAAAATTATTTTAGGACAATTCTCTTTAATACCATTAAACTATGTTTTACTTCCATAAAAACTATAAAGTTTAAAAACTTATATTTATACCACAAAATTACTATAAATCCTCTAACTACTTATGTTTAGGGTTTAGGGACATGAACTAAAAATTATACCTTAAATCTAAAATAGTTAATCCAAACTCAAAAATTTTAATTATAACTTTTATAAAATCAAATTTTGTGTTTGTGGTATTTTTGGAAATCAAAACTTTTGGTGGTACTTTTGTAATATTAAATTAATGATGATATTTTTTGCAACAAAACTTGAATGTGGGGTATTTTGAGGATTTTCTCGTTAGTTTATGATAAAAATTAGACAGTAGAGATTTATTTAAAAGTAGACATTAGGACTTCCGCAAACTTTGTTTAAATTAGCAGTACGTCCGAAGTGAAATGAGTGACTAATCTAAATCATGGAACATAATGTGTAGTCAAGCTATTTCTTTTATAGTTTTTTTTTGTTATTCGAGTTATTTGAATACTAAGTGTTAAGAAGCGAGTTATGTTTAGAATATTTGTCTTGATTATGAACATAATACATGGGTAATTTATATGCATGACTTCTAACAAACTCCTATTAGCATTAGGACATATCTAATTAGGAGTGATAATATAGGATCCTTATCTCTAACACAAAATGGTGTTACTAAGCAAGTGTTCTCTTCAATTAACAATCGAAACACCGAAAAAAAGTCTCAACAATTCTTAATTTTACTTCCGTTTAAACATCAATCCGTGAAGACTTGAGTACCGTTAACCAGAGGTTGCTGTTCCGAGTATCCGATACTACTCTCATCACTCAAAATGCTATAGTCAAAATCGTCAAAATCATCATCGTCTTCTTCTTCTTCTTCAGACTCTGTTTCTTCTTCTTCTTCTTGACTCGTCAAGTTAGACCCATCTTTCCTTCTCTCTATTGTCTGCTTAATGGCATCATCGTAAGACATATCATACCACACGTTGCCTTTCCCAACAATGGATTTGTTGTGTGCATCCTTCATTCTCTCTTGCTTGCTAATCTCTGAGTTCTTAGGCTCTCCCCAGTAGTCATACTGATATAGTGCACTTGTTGGATCATACTGGTCTTTCCCAAAGAAGCTTCCTGGCTTGTACCTCCCTGGTTCCTCTAATGGTAAACCAAGTGCTTGACGACTGCACCATAAATCTTAAACATTAACACTTTTTCTAATAACCTAAACTCTCACTTTGATAAGCGGATTTTTTTACTACTTACGAGCTGATATCTCTGAGTAATGCTTCTCTTTCTTCCAGAGATCGGCGCCAGTGCAAGGAATCATACTCGTCCATCTCTATATTTCGTCTTAGCTTGTCGATTTTGTATCCTTCTCCTCTTGCTTTAGCTTCCATCATTAGTTTAATATGGTGCTGCAGAAGACAATAGGAGAGATTTAACCACTGTCAGTATAAAGATTCAGACAACGATGCGAGTCTATAACAGAGATCAAAACCTACGAATTATGAAACTGAAGATAATCGCAGTTACCAAGACAGTGAAAAATAAAACTATTGAAAATAAAGGTCCCAAAATAAAGAAACATAGATGAGAATATTGCCAACGGAGCGGGTTAAGGGACATTGGAGATAAGAATTAGTCAAGGGAATTTAAACCTGGCGCTCGGTCAATGCAGCCTCTAAGTCAAGTTCCTTGACACTGGTTTTCTGCGAGAAATAGAAATCATTTCATCATGAAACTAAGACAATATGGTTCACAAACACTTCAGAAGAGAAAATCTCACCAGAATCACTTTTGGCAATTTGGTTTTCTTATAATAAGCTTCGCTATACTCGATATCCTTTTTTTCATCAAAGTCTTCATCATCAGATAATTCTGATAGTTTTTTGCCTTTGTATTTTTCAGGGTTAGCTTCGTAGTCATCCAAAATCATTTGCTCAGCTACATGTATCTGCCACAACTGAAAACGGAACAGAAATGTGCTGAAGGCTTCACAAAAATAAGATAGCCAACATAGTGATTTTCATAAAGCTAATGAGTAAACCAAGCAGAACACTCATGACCAACTCTTTTGCTTAAGAAAATACCTTGTCAACGTACGGGTGATCAGAGAGCAGCCCTTCCTCTTCTGGCTTTGATCCTGGATCTTTTCTAGGTTCAGGAGGTCTTCCACAATCTCGCTGTACAAACAATGTACTTCAATAAGAGGGAGATACTTCAAATTCAAAAGTACAAGACATTCTAGGAAAGGATTCTACTAACCCGTATTTCATCTGGATTAGTATCCCCATCGCGATGGAATATGGGTGGGAAGTCAAATTTATTAAAGCTGGAGCAGGATTTGAAAAAAACACAGTCATCCAAGACCATCCAAGGACAGAATCAATTCAGATTTTACTGGATATGAAAAGGGATATAAAGACGTGTGAATAACATACATCATGTGGTCTATATTAGGATGGACGAAGCGCAACTCTAAGGGAAACCGAAACCGGTATGGATCTCTTTTTGCCTGAAAGACCAAAAGAAACACGAGAATGAAAAAAATTCCATTCAGCTTTTCTTAATGTGAAAGAGGAATGTGCCTCAAGTTTACCGTGATCTCGACGATAACATGCATCCCAACTTTTATGAAATGCCGGATCCAAAACCAGTCATTACCTTTTATAGGCACCCACCTGCATTTTCATATAGAGCGAATGAGAAACTTCTTTCATTGAAAAGAAACAACACTTAACCAGATTATATACCCCTAAGTACAACAATCAAAGTATGTTTCAACTTTCAACAATATTTACAAAGTAACAACAAGTAGATATACCCTTCATGAACACCTCCAATGTCAACAAATGCTCCCTGATACAGATGTAAAGTGCTAACTTTGCCTTCACAAATCTGCATGGACATAACGATATTGCTCACATAAGTAATCACGTAACCGATCATTACTTACAATAAACAAGGCTTACGAGTAGGATTCTTACCATCCCAGGATAGTAAAAGGGAAGCTCATACTGCACGGAGAGAAAAACGCAATCAACTTCAAACATTTCACTACCTATCAAACTAGTCAAACAATCAAACCAGAAGTATAAATTTTACCATCCCATCTTCGTAATCCTTCCCTCGTTTCCTTCTACCCGGATAAAAATCTTGATCATACTAGATAAATAAAAACACCATCTTGATTAGAATCATTCTCTTAACCATTAAGCTAATGATGTCTCATTGTGGCATTAAAACGCACCTTATAAGATTCTTCCTCCAACCTATCTTTATTAGCTTCAACCCATTCATTGTATTGTTTCAAGAAAACTTTAAACCTCTCCAAAGACATCTTATCAACAGTAGCATCTTCTCCAACTCTCAAATCCTTATCCAAATCCTCAAGCCAGACCCTTTCAGCCATTAACTTATGAGCTTCCCTCATAAACTCCAACTCTTTCCGATCAACTTCCCAACCTCTCGGCGGCCAATCACGCGGCGGAATTTGCCTAAGCACCACCGGACCAGCCCACGATGTTTCAAGAGGCGGTGGTTTATCTCCTCTAATCTCGAATTGCTTTGCATACCATTCATCTTCCGTCATCCCCATCTCCTTAATCTTCTTCTTCCTATACGAAGGTCTCAGCATCTTAAACGCCTCTATCGCCTCCGGTGACTGAAGCGGAACTTCTTCACCTTCGTTAAGCGATTTACGCGCGAAATCAGCTTCTGGTGTGAGAATCTCTTCCCATGGAGCCCAACCACGTTCGATCCAGTTACGTCGGCGAGCTTCATCTTCTGTGTCTTTGTCCTTGGGTCCGAATTTCTCGAGAAAAGTCTCGTCGACGGGGAATTCATCGGAGCTGAATCCACGGCAAGGCGGTAAGGCGAGATGACGAGGTGGAGACCATTGAAAGGCGGAAGAGAGTGATTTGGGTTTGCAGAAATTAGGGTTTATAGAATTGGGGAAGGTGAAAGTAAACTTTGTTTGACAAATCTGCATTATTCATTCGTTTCTCTCTTCAGGGGTTTTGGGGTTTAGAGAGTGACGAAGTGAGAGTGTGGATAAGCTATTTTGATTCAAGAAGAAATGTTTAGTTTTAGATGAACTCCATATTTATCAGTAATTTAATTTTGTATCCAAGGTTTTTGATTGATCAGTTAGACCCATGTTAGTTCAAATTTCAATGATAAATGTATGCTTGTCATTTTGCCTAGTCATAATGAATATTTTTTTTCTATTTTTGTAATATTACCCTCGTATTCGTGTGAAAAAAGAAAAGATTAATGTATTCGTGTGAAAAAAGAAAATATTAATCTTAATCTTATATGACCTTCACTAATACATATTGAGTATTATCAGTTTATCACTACGGTTGATTATAGTATCATCAAGTTTGCTTCGAATTATGCAGTATTTTAGAAAAAATAGCTATACAATATTGATAAAATTTTTAGCATTGTGTTGATAAAGGCATTAGATTGAAAAGTATTATGTACCTAAGATTCAGAAAGTGTTAAGCATTATTTACTTATTTCATTTTACAACGAAGACATAACTTTTTGATAAATCCTATATTAATCAAATTTTAGAGGATAAAATGTCATTTTGTTATTTTCAGTCATCTAAATCCAGGCATGACTCTTACCTCAAAATATTCATCTAAAAACTAAACTTGGAGTTCATAATTGATTCTAATATTGGTAAAATCAAGTTTTAGATGAATATATAAATTATTATTTATCTCTACTTATATTTAAAATACATGGTCGTTATTTAAAATTTATTGGGCAATATATTGTTTTTTGCGAAATCTTCAAGATGCATTGAGAACAAATATTGTTATGAATTATGATTTTATCATAAAAGAAAACCAATTTAACAATTATCATAAGTAAATTTCATATTTAATCAATAATAGTCATTTGTACCAAGTATGCATATTGATCTTTCATATAGTGGTGAAAGCCGATTATCAATCATAAATGTTTAACAAGCTAAAAGTTCAAGACAATACTTATACCTATTTTAGTTTTAATATTTTGTTTATTTTCAATAAGATAATTTGTTTGATAATGTGAGTAAGACTTTAGGAAATTATCTTAATGTTGGTAGTCCATTGGATAGTTAATCGGACAATGGAATCCAAGCTCAACCCAATAAAAGAACCAAAAAAACACTTTGAGGAATTGATGCTCAGAGATTTCAGGTTTCAACATCGCCTTGTTCATATTTTCAAGATATTTTCTCTTTAAAATAATTAAAATACATTAAAAATACAAGAGAAAGAAGTATGATATTTATAATAGTTGGGTTATACTACAATAGAGCTTTAAAGTGACGTGTTGACTGAATTGATTTTATCATATTATTGAACGATGGGATCTATAACGCGTGAATTGAACGACATATTTTATTCGTAGAATCTGCATGCTTTGAGAGTCTTGATAATTTTGAGAGATGAATATAGAGAGCTCGAGAAGATGAAGATATAGAGAGATAAAGGTAAACTTTCAAATTTCAAATGTTGGTTAGAGAGATAGAGTTTTGATTGTGTGGGTTTTATAGAGTGAGGATTGAAGAATATGCCATATGTTTCAGTTCTTTCATCTGGTAACGACAATAACATGGACTTTTTTTTAATTGTTCTCTCATCTACTACAGTTGCTACATTTCTTTGATGTTTCTAACTATAAGTTCATGAAAATAAAAAGTTCATATGATAATCACTTACATGCATTCATTTTTTATACCGTATGTCTGTTTTGCCGTTAAGAACTTGTTTATCAAGTTCGTCTCACAAAGAAGATTTTCAGTATCCTTCTTCTATAATTGTTGCAATTTATGAATTGGAAAAGAAGAGACCATTTTTAAACTTATGTTTCAAATATTTGCCTTATAGATCTAGAGAATAAATTTATGAAGGCATAACTAAAATTGCATAAAGAAATATGGTTAGAATTGATAAGTTCAAATATAACCCTAGAGCTACTCTCCAAATTAAGAGATCGATTGCAGTACTTAGGGGTCGAATCCACAAGGACTCTAGAACCTCACGTTAGACTTTTTCGTTTCAAATTCAGCTAAGCAATGTGAATAAATTAAATAAAAACAGTGCAAAAATAAATATTAAAAATCAGTTTTTGAAATCAAGCGGGAAAGCGTCAAGTCTAGAGAATTTATCAGAAAATCAAGTAATGAATATTAATCAATTAATTATGATCTAATTACGGACCAGTTCTAGAACTCGAATCACGGAGATAAAATAAAACAACTTTCGTTGCGAGAATTAACTATGATTAAAACCTAAGAAACCAAATTTCTTTGCGAATCCTAAATCCTAAACAAGCTTTAAGCGCATGTTCGATTTGTTCACAAATTATCTAATCCAAATTTCTTTGCAACTATCTAATTTGCTCACCCTAGGTTCCGTCAGATTATAAATCACACTGTCGTGCCAATTTAACAACATATGATCTAAGTTCTAGGTGATCAAGCTAGAACTAGCCTTAAGAACAACCTATGTAAAGAACTATCAAGTTTGAATCCTAACTAATCAATCAATATATCATTCCATGAAAACCCTAATGAGAATTCCCCAAACGTAACAAGAGATCTACTCACACATATCAATTGAAACAAAATACATGAATAAAATAGATATCATATGAAATATAATAGAGAAATAGAAACGGGGTTCCAAATCTTCTCTCAAAGTAGAACAAAATAAAATCAGCCCCAAAACTCTAAAACTTCTCGTGTTTTACGTCAAAGTGAAAGATTCATCAAGCAGAACTTAAAAACTCTAATTAAATATAATAAACACGAGTTGTGCATCTTCTGTAAATACATGGAACTTCTTGGCAAAAGCTGTAAATTTCCGAAATTAATAAAATTCCGCTCAGGTGTAAAATTCGGGTTGTGTCGATCGACGCAAGGTGTTGTCGCGCTCGACGCAAGGTGTTGTCGCGCTCGACGCAAATGCACTTGAAAAACACCAACTTCGTCCCTTCAGCTCCAATGCTCCAAAATTACTCCAAAATGTCTCCAAAAGCGTGTAAACTTGTAAAAACTCTAAAAGGACACTAAAGACATATAAAAGACTCGATTTTATACGTGTATCATGACTTAAAAACCCATAATAACCATAATATATCAAGAATTACAAATAACAAAAAAGACATTATTAAAATATTAAATATTTATGTGTTAATAATTTATCCGAGGCAAGTGCCATCTCTTACTACATGTACCTTAATGAAGGTCATCTCTATTTGACAATTGGGATTGAAAAAAAGGTTAGGGGATCAGTTTTTATAAGAGGGGGCCATTTGAGCCATTGTTTCTGATTTATGTGATATGCTTGATATACCGATGAAACAAAAGTAACGTGGAAAAGGTTAGTGAAAAGATTTTTTCTCTATACATCTATCTATTTGTGTCTTGCTTGATTTTGTATTCATCCATCTGTCGCTTGAATTTTTGGTACATCCCAAGGTAACAAAGGGATGTTGTAGTTGCTGATAGTGAAAAGGTACTCTAACTTAGCAGCTGAATCTTAAGATATGATTTGATCAAATCTCTTGATATTTCTATAGTATTAATGCAACATATATACATAGTAAATTAAAGAAGAAAAATATCTTAAAATATTATAAAAGAAATTATGGCTCCGACTAGAGATGTACGACACAATTGCGAAAAAAATACTATATAATCTAATAATAACAATATATATATATATATATATATTTATGTGCATATTTTTGTTATTGTCAATATCGTCCCTTGTGTATGTATACAATTAAATCTCTATAAATTAATACTCGATAAATTAATACTTAGCTAAATAATTTTTTTCAATCCCAAATTGATATTCTAATCCAAATATTAACTAAAACTAATAATTTATTCCGGTCTCAAATTAAATACATTGATCATAATATTATCAACGGCCAAAGGAGCCTTTTCGTATTCGGTATATATTAAGGGAAACAAAAAGAAATTTAGAAGAGAAGAGAAGAAATAGAAGAGAAGAGGGAAAGAGCTACACTGAGCTCTGCGAAAATTTTATTTTATTTTGGATTTCAATGTCAAGAAGAAGAAGTAATCGTGTTAGAAATAGTAAATACGTCACCGTTCCTGTACCTGTTACTATTATTGATGGTAAATTTAACTCCTTTATCGATTCTATTCTGTTTTTATTTTTTCTGGGTTAAGTTTGTTTTTTTTTATTTTAATCTTAATTTCTTGGTATCGGCAATTTGGGGAATTAGGGTTTTAGGGATGCGATCTATTTTAAAAATTCTTTCTTTTTTCATGTGGGAATGTTTCTATTCCTGAGTCGACGACCCATTAGAACTAATTTAGCTTAGAAAATTGAGAATTTGAATGTGTGTGGATGATTGGTTGGTGCATTGTATCAATTGGCTTAATTTGTTGAAATTTGAGATTTTTATGTGATCACAATGAAAACACTTGGTTCTGGTTTTGTATTTTGTGGAGTTTTTGAGGTTTATGAAGTTTGATCAAAATTTTCTATAACTTACAGATTGTGAGGAAGATGAATTTGCACATCACAGAACATGTTGGAAGCATCTTGCTGCTTTGAATAAGTGTGATTCAAATCCAAAGCCAAAGCCAACCAAGGAAGAGCTCGAGATATTCAAATCAAATGCCCCTTGTTTCTATGAGGAATGTTCGCGCCGTGGAAGGTCTAAAAGAAGAATCAAGTGCAAGTATTTAGTCTCCAAGCTACGGAAAAAACTGAATTCCAAAACATTTACGGATTACTTAGCGTAAGCAATCGAAAAAAAGGAATGAATTTGTGCTTGTTCTATTTTATGGTTTTCTCTTTACATTTTTTCGAATGATGTTGAATAGGGATTTGTGGAGGGGCTTCTCGGATGAGAAAACCAACTCTTTTGTCTACTTAGATTGTCTATGGTTCAGTATGTACAAAAGCGAAAACCATAATATTAGAAGCATTGTTTTTGACTCCATTAAGGCTAAGCATATCTTCTCTAAGAAATATGTGTTTCTTCCCATTGTCTACTGGTAAGTTGATTTCGCCTTATATGTTCTTGAAATCGTTTCTAATCTATTGATCTTTTTTATTTAAATAATTTCCTCAGGAGCCATTGGAATTTGTTGATCTTTTGCAATTTTGGGGAGGCTCTTGATTCAGATAATGAAAACACATGCATGTTATTTCTTGATTCATTAAAAACAACCGACTCTTGGCAGCGGATTGAACCGGATATAAGAAAGCGAGTACTCTCTCTCTCTCTCTCTTTCTCTTTTTTTTTGTTTCATCTTGAGCGAAGAAGAATGATATTTTTGTGTAAATGCGCAGACAATAATATTTTTCTGCTTCTCCTTGTATTTCAGGTTTGTTCTGGAGATATATAGATTTGAGGGGAGAACTGAAGAATCAAGCTTTGTTGATGAGATCCCGCTCTATGTGCCAGATGTAATGAATGCAGCTACCAATTTTTTTTCGTATTTCTTGATGCTTGAGTCTCAGAATTGGACTGATTTATCATAATTTCAGGTTCCACAGCAGACAAATGATGTGGAATGTGGAAGCTTTGTCCTCTACTACATTCAGCGGTTCATAGAAGACGCCCCTGAGAACTTCAACCCCGATTTTGTAAGAATATCACTCGATAAACCTTTTATCGCTGTTAGCCATGAGTGAGTTTTGTTTTTAGGGAATCTTGAAATACTCACCCGGTTTCACCTAAAATCTGCAGATGAAAGAGGACTGGTTTAGCCATGATGACTTGGAAAAGTTCTGCAACAAGCTTGATTCTTTGGGAACCATTCATGGACAAAAGTGATAAACTTCTAACAGCTTTAACACATCAGCATAGCGCAGAAGATTAGTAGAAGATTAGCTGATTAGGTCCACCTTGGAAATATGAGAATGATATTGGGAAGATTCAAAAGGGTAAAGAGATTCTGAAGAAGTTGGTATGGAATCTTCGAGTTTATCTTCTTCTGTGTACATCTCTTTCTTTTTTGGGTTCTTTGTTTCATCTACCAAATTGTTATTCTGGTTTTTCCCTGGGGCTGCCTTGTTAATCATATTTAGTTGCAACCAATTGATTTTTAGCACCTGTAATCGTATCTAAAGCTGAATTGTTGTCAGCTGCAGTATCTGATTTGGTTAAACTGCTTTTAACATTTAATAGAGATAAATCAATTTGGTATTTGACTCGGTAATGAGGAGCAAAGCTATTTTTCAAATCTCAAAACTTGTAATAGATATGAAAAATCGACTAACACAAGTTCTTTAGTTGAAAAAATGTTACTACTATACAGGAGTGATTATAGCCATTATTAGCCAAATTAATGGGAATGAAGTTTCTAGAGATGAACATTTGAAGAAGGAAGTTTGATTGATGTCAGCTTAGAGATACCAGAAGGTAGGCTTATGTTCATCGGTCCAATGCTGCTGCTACTCCCGCTGGTTGATTCTAAAGCTCGGGAAGTTTGGAGAGCCATCTCGGCGTGAAGTTGGAGACATGACAAAGCCATCTAGCACAAGAAATTAGTAAATTTAAGTGTTCAATCATGTTGTGAGCAATCAAAAGCCCCAAGACTATTTATTTCCTTCACCTATAACCAAAAATCTAATTAAGAGGCAAATAGAGCAGGCACATGGGAGAATGTATGACTTACCGTGTAACAGTCTCGGTCGATGTCTGAGTCGGCTATTTGAAGAGCCCACGTTCTGATCCATTCAAGAGCTCTGGAAAGTTCAAGATTTCCTTCAACTAAGGTTGAGACTATGTAAGACGGGTGAAGAGCAACCAAAACAGAAGAGGCTGCAAAAAGGACAGCTCTTCGGACATAGGCTTCTGGGTGATTGCATACTTCCCTGTATTGAGTTTGTCAAGCATACAAATATTCAGTATCTGTGCAAAAGCTTGGATAAATAATCTATAAGATATAAAGTGATGACGTACCTTCGTTGTAACATATCTAGAAGAGAGATAGCTAATGCAGATGCTTCTGGATGCATTGATGCACACTGCATACAGACCCCGAGCATGTGAACAAGTTTCCCAAGGACAACAAAGTCCCTGCCAAGTAAGTCAACACCATGCCTTTTCTTGTCAAACTCTTTCATGGCTGGAAGCATAAATGCTGCTGCATATAGTGGAAATATATTCTGGGACCAGTCAGTACTGTTTTGATCTCTGTCTCTTAATTTTAGGCTCCACCTTCGAGTTTTTCCTTTCTTCGTCTGTCCAGGTTTTGACTGTAGCTCTCTCTCAAACCGATTCGCCCAGTTCAGATGAAAAGATCCAGTCTCCGATACCTTTTTCCATGGGGTACTCGCATTGCTAGGCAAATACCAGGGTTGAGGATCTGAGATATTTGATATCAGAGGTCCCCGTGCTTCGTGTTTAGGCTTCAGGGTCCTGGAATTAGCCAGCTCCCGAGCTGCTTCAGCCATGACATCAAGTATCATTATGCGCTGACTTACGTCTACATTAGGCGAATACAAAATATTGTTAAGAGTTTCAAGGGATTCAAATGGACGGGTCACGAGCAACGCAATTAGGGCTCTTTGCCGCTTCTCTTCTGCTGAATCTTCTTCCCCTTCGATTGTTATATCAGAGCAGCGAACCTGTACCAGAGTTCGAGTAAGGTCACCAGCTATATGAGTCAGTTCATCAGGTGATGCTCGCACAAGTTTCTCTGCACCATATATAGCTTTCTCCACCTGAAACACGAAATATCCACAAAAACTAAGATATTTTGTTGCTTTTTAATTGAAAGAGTATGCTGACTAAAAGTACCAAAAGCAAAATAAAAAGATTTAATGTCAACAGACAATTCTTTCTGGTTACGTACCCCATCAGCATCATCAGTTTTCCGAAGAGCTCCAACAACATCCACTAAATGTGTAAATTGTTTCCCTAAATCCTTGTCGTCATCCAATAGATCATATGGCTCCAAAGAAGTGACACTTGAATTATCAGAGCTGACACTTGCGTTATCATCACCATCATCTTTATCACTCTCTGTGTCACAGTTTAAAGTAGCTAAATCAACTATCTCATCTGGATCAGCCAATACAAAATCAGATATGTTCTTGCTCTTGCGGTTTTTCTTATCCTTGTTTTTGCGGCTAGAGTCATTTACTTCAGTTAAAGAGGCTGATGTTTTGTTTTCACCATCTTCATTTTCCATTGAATTTGTTATTGACCGGACCCCTCCCACAGCCGTTTGCAATTCAATCTCCCAGTCAATTGCATTCCCAGTGAATGAATCATCAAGGTACAGAGGATTCTTCGGGTCAATTACTTTAGAGAACATAAAGGCAATAGAGCTAGCCATTTTCTGTACTAGATCTCCTGGGTTCTCCAGTCTACCTGTTGGTAATAGTAAGCACAAGATATAAGAGCGCAGAAGCGTTTAAGTTCTTTATCCAAGATAGGAAAAGAGATAAGTCTATACAGCTAACTCCTTGAAGAATATTGTGCATTACATCCTTCGTTCTATCTAATTCCTCTCTTGACATGTTCTCCAGGCAAAGCCCAAGAGCTGTAGTTATATCTGCAACTTATGTTACGGGAAATAGGAGCTAAAAGACTTAAATAGTCGCAGGAAGATTATAACATTGCTTCACCATCTAAATAAAACCCCTATTAAAACCTACGATATGTGATCTATTTATAGGCATATATCAAGTTTAAAAGCCAGAAGAGGATACAAGCTTGCTGCTCCAATGGGACGGACCGCAGAAACTCCACTTTCGACCAAACTGAGGCTATTCGCTGTGTTGTTTCAAGCAGTCCATGCGTGATGTCACCTTTAGCAAGTGTATTAGTAACCGGTGGGCACTCAAGAACCGAAAATTGTAAGATCCATCGCAGACAACGGATAGGAAACACTTTCCACAGCAAAAATTTGTCAACAAATATGGACCTGAAAAATAAAGCCCACATAATTATTCACAAAATAGACTAAAGTGGGAAAAACCAAAAGACAGTAACACTGTTTCTCTTGTAAAACAACATACATCATAGTTTCAGTTCCTAGCCCACTTCTATTGAACAGCATTATTTCACATGATTAGCAAGGGAGATCGACGAAAAGGGGGTAACTAAACAAAGAAAAAAGCTGACAAAGAAAACATTTTGCTTGCCTCACTGATGCCTGGTGTGTTACATTGCGATGAAACAAAGTCCAAATAGTCCAGAAAGCTTCAACATCACTTGCATGCTCAGCATATAGCTGATGTAAAAGTTGTTCAGCCATTTTCTCAACAGCATACGGATCTGTCACTGCTTCCATAGTTTTCGACCAAATCTGCGGTGTAGGGTCCAATTGAAATGTTTCAATCTCAACTGAACCCATCTTTGAATTTATTAACCTCCTAACATGAGCTAGGACATGAGCTGTTACTTCATTTAACAGCAAATCTGCAAATTAAAAACATAATCTGAAGTACATCATAATTGTGTGTCATGAAAATAACTTAATCAAAAACACATCGTCACACCATCCAGAGTCAATATACAGAGTAGCATCAGTACTAAGATAAAAAAATATGATGGCACATCAGTTCTCCTGTCAGTCACGGGGATCAGATCTACATTTTCACAATTCCCCATTGCAGGGGACAGATAATGAATACAAGCAAGTCCATGGTAGTTCACAACACTCAGAGAAACTACAAAATAGAACTGAAGTTTTTGGACAACACAGTAGGATGAGATGTGTAATACTCGAAGCATATATACCTGATAATCCACGTCGACAGATGCGGGAAAAAATTTCCCCAACAAATGATAAAACGATAACTGTGCTAGTGGCCTCAATGCAGGAAGCTCTGTCGTCCAATATTTGTAGAAGCTGATTGGTAATGTGCTTGAAGTACAAGCTTTATGACTCATGTAAAGATAAACACTGACCTCAAAGAAAATTAATAAGTAACAATAAAAGATATCTAAGTAAATACTGAAAGCACTAGAGTCTGTGTGAAATATAGAGAAAAGGATACTGCGATGAAAGTAAAGGCGGGGGAGCTTTCAACCGTGCTTTATCAGGAATGGAGGTCAAGATCTGTGATAGCCTGGATAACGAAGACTTGAGACTTCCATTCCTAGAATTATCTCCTTGATAACTATCACCAATTTCTTTAATTATCTTGAGCACTCCAGCATTTTCAAGCAAACACAATATAAGCAACCTGTCATTAAAGCAACACCACATCACCACAGGCTAAGAATATACTAATAGTAACATTTGCATCAGCTACAGTCGAAATATATCACTAGACAGATCTATACGCAGATAAATTGTCAAGATGGAAAATTTCTGCTTGGGCCATTAAGATAAGTGTTATACTGTCTACATCTTGAGATTTTCCAGTGGCGTCAAACAAAAATTGTTATTCTTAAGAGAAATATTCTGAACCCGCCTTTAAATGACTCAAAATTTTTAGTTTCTAAAATGTCATGAAGCAACAAAGTTGTTGAAAAAGCATGGATTTATGCTTACTAGTGCTGAAACAGAATCTCAATGGAAAAGAACAAAGGAAAAAAGCCAAAACAGAAGTGAGTCTTAAGGCACCTTTCCACATTAGTCTGGACAGAATTAGCATCAAAGCCACCATTTTCCACATGATGTAGAAATGGAACCAAGGCCTGAACAACCTCAATAACAGGTCCATATAAGAAGAACTTATCATACAAATGTTTCTGCACTGAAATAGGGAAACAAGAAAGCCAATTCGAAGCAACATCTGCAATAAAACAGTTGAACATAGCTTCCAAATTAGATCAAGGAAACAAAAAGTGATACAACCAGAGCTGAAAAAATCACCTTAACACAATAAAATTGCGAATTTGATAAGAACTTACCAAGCAACAAAACCCGAGAAAACGTTGGAAACGCAACACCTCCATAAAACGTCTGCGACCAATCATTTCTCTCATCTACCGAAGGAACTACAGAGCTACAGACCTGTGTGGCAATCATAAGTAAGCCACAAGTTCCTGAACCAAGAACAATGTTGAAAATTTCAAATTTCCCAAATCACAGATAAAATCACAAACCCTTTCTCTGTACTTCTCACCAATACTCCCTGCAATTTAATTGAAAATAAAAAAAAACAAATATTAATACGTTTCATAAAAATAAAACAGCCCAAAAACTATACTTTTTAATGGAGAAATGACTGAGATTAAGTAAGAATAGATGCAAAAGTAGTGACTGTTGATTACCGGAAAAAAACGATGGATCAACCGGGAAGAGAAGAACGGCGACGGAATGAATAGCGGAGATCACTTGATCAACGTTCTTCGCATCAGAAATAGCAGAGATGGCTTCTCTGACCTTGTCGAGCAATTTGTTCTCAAGTGTTCTCTCTTGCTTAGTCGCTTCAGCCATGGAAGAAAGTCTGGAGAGAGCGAAATTAGAATTCCTTTGTCAGTGGACTCTAAAATATTAAAATTTAAGAAGAAGAGCAAAACGTTGTCGTTTGATATATCATTTTTTAAACAGCTTAACGACGACGTTTTTAGGAAACAAATAATCTAATTCTAACCAAAACATATTGATTTCTAAGAACTTTTAGACCCAATACAAACTACTTCCGAATAAATTTGGGCCTCTCCCTTAACCTTTTCAACCCCATTTCATTTTATTTCTGTTTCTAAGGCAATGTGAAGTGGTAGATTTTAAGAGGAGTTATTACTAATTAAAAAAAGAATAATATTAAAAAGTTGGAAAGAGAAATGAGAACTGATTATTATTTCAGAACCTTTGAGAGATCATTGAAAAACTTTCTTGACATATGTAACAATGTTATTGGTTTTGTTTTATTTTTTATTTAAAATTTAAATAAATAATTAAATTATAGTATTAAAATAATATATGTGAAAGACTCTAAGAGGTTATATGCAGTGTGGATGCTCTCAGAATAATTGCAGTTGCATTTAGAGGCTCCACACTTGTCTCTTTATTAGTGGTTGAACCATTATTTTTATTTAATATTTAATTAAATAATTAAACTATATTAATACTATTATTATTATATTGAGTAGAGCCTTATTAGAGTATTGAACCTATGAAAATGTTCTAATAAATCAATGCTTTCTAGAAAAAAAGTACTAAAATAAGAAAAAAAACTAAAACCATCTGGCCATACTTCATGTCACAACAAATTTAAATCCACTAGTATGCACACAAAAAAGAAAAAGATGAATGTCTTATTTCTACTGAAAATTATGATTAAATAAAAAATGAGTATTAGCACGATGCTCTAACCAACTGAGCTAATGGGCCTTTGCAAAAATTATGATTTTAATAGTATTTTATGTAAAATAAAAATGAATTATCATTTAGTTATTTAAAATCAAATAAAAATGATAGATATTGTAGCATTATTTAGCTCAAAACAAATTCCAACTCATTAGTTAGAGCACATATTTTAAATCATATATATATATATTATTTGATG
>VBRH01000636.1:1927-14710 GCA_014578085.1 Cardamine resedifolia | reverse complement strand
AAAAAAAAAAAAAAAAAAAAAAGAGGTGGGTAGTGATCTAGATGATATTGACATTAATTCTGCACTACATCTATCATGAATTTTCTCATTTATGGAATATCATTGCATTTAAACCTCTCTCTTTAAAAAAATAAAAAAATTCTGATAAAAAAAATAATAAAAAAAGACGTGATGAAATTTCTAAAAATTTCTTTCTTTTTGTGCTTCGAAATATTTTGGAAATGACAAGATGAATTCGTATTTGTGTGTTGAAAATGTGAAATCAAGTAAAAATGAGATAACTCATATGATTTTTGTAAGGATTGTTTACTTGTTAGTTGTTTCTCTATGATATTATATATTTATTATTAAACAATGTAAAAAATCTTATCCAATTAGTCGGACCAGCTTTGGACGGGTTTTATTTAAATTAAATCACTGGTTAATACTACGCATTACATTAATCACTACCGACATAAACGGGTTAGCTTTTTAAATGTTGGTATTTTTTCCCCTCTCAAAAACAGCGTTAAAATTGTTTTGTGAACTGTTTATTTATTTATTTATTATTATATTTTTTTTTGATAAAGAACTGTTTATTTTCATAATCCAGATTTCATATAATTTTTTACAACTCGATCGTTGGGGTTGAGCCTTGATTTTTTTTTTAATTTATCAAATTATAGTTATGAGATTAGTTTATGAATCTGAATTTTGGAATTTACTTATTCTTTTCTTTTGTTAAAAAGATTTACTTATTCTATCCCAGATTCAAAGTCTACTAAAGAATAAGTAAAATCTTAACATTTCAATGATTGATCTTTTTCTTTCACAACAACATTTAAAAATTAATTTATAATCAGTACCAATAAAGTTGATCAGTTACTTATAAAATTTCATAACATAATAATAGTAAAACAAAACCTTTATATAAAAAATCTATAATAATAGTAAAACAAAACAAAAAGAAAGGAAAAAATGTGAAAGTTTTGGAATCAATTAGTAGTGGATGGATTGTCAAATGAATTTTAGTTTGGGCCTAGAGAAACAAAACCCAATAAAGTATGACTTTGGAGACTTTGCCTTTAGGCCTGACGCTGTTAGTATTTGACGATGAACATGTAGTAGACTAACACATTCAATCCTAAAAAACCAAAAACTAAGAGGTACAACACCCAAAAAAATACAAAGCCATGTTGAAAGAAGAATCCCAAAAGCAACAAGAGAAGTTACCCAAGAGTCTGAAAGGGAACTCAGCACCCTAAATTGAAACAAGACCATGTTGAAAAATCGAGAAAGCAGATACACATGCCCCCACATAACAACTGAAACTCCCCATAGACCTTTGACAACAAATTATCGAGGAAGTTGAGCCAAACGAACCAAGGATAACAGAGACTTCCTATAGCGACTTAAGGATACCACACCAAATGAAAAAACAAGGTTTCAAAACCCAACAAGAAAAACCCCAAGCAAAGGCTTAAGATCAACTTCCGGATGCGGCCAAATCTGCAACTACTTAGAAACCTCGATCAGACACGATCCCATCTGAAACGTATAGACAAGGAGCGAATACGAACCACACCGAAGAAACCGAACCCAGCGAACCGAGTGGGGAAACAGATCGAACACGGTGCGACTCCAAAGGAGACCGCAGGCAAAACCGAAGCTAAGGGAACAAATGACCAAGCAAAAACGTTCTCACCAAACTCGCTCCTAGATAGGAACCGATTCCAGCCAAAAGCTCCAACCACACTAAGCAAAGGGAAACTCAGGGGAAAGGAGGGCTTAAAAGAAAACTATACATGGTAGATTTGTTTAAGCATAGACTTCGAGGGAGCAAACAAGGGGGAAAGACTCCAAAGAAGGCGACACGATAGCGAAAGCGTTTGCATCCTCAGCCGCACCGTTGACCAACGGGTCCGGCGCTTCCGACGCCTCACCAGGAACAAAAAACACCGGCTCAGCCACCTTCTACCAGATCAAGATAACGAAGAGACAAGCCAAAGACTCACAAATTTTCCGAGGAAGGAAGATAAAGAAACAGTCGCGAGAAGAAACAAAAGCCTCCACTGTCTCTTAGGCTCAACGAAGAGAATCACCGCAAAGGACAGAGTCTAACCGAAGCTCCAATCCGTGAACCAAGACCAGAAGACGACGTCCCTAGCCCACCAGCACTCAACAAATCCGGCGCAACTGAAACCAAAACTCAACCTCACAAGATCTGAGGCTCACAAAATCAATGGCCTCCACGCATCCACCAGCAAGGAAACAAAGACAGAAACGAAAACTAAGGAAGAAATTACAAGGGGTGACCGACGCCGGCGCTAAATGAGCCGTCACACGCCGATCAAAAGCTTGACGGAGTCTAAGGGAGACAGCAAGGGGCGAGAACTTTTCTCTTGTCGATCAATGGTGTCTCTGTTTTAACTTTTAAGTTGATAAGTAATATTTTTTTTCTAATACAAAATAGTTGATGAAGTTGAACGCCAACCATCCTAGAACGTATAATAATAGTCCACAACCTAACCTAGGTAGAGTATATTCTACTTAAAAAAACAAAACAAAAACAGAGCTAGAGCCTAGAATTAATACCCCACTATATCAAATAGATATATGTTAAAACTCAAAACTTTATTTTTTTTGTTTAATAAATCAAAACCTTTAGCACGGGTTAATCCGTAAGTTTATGTATTTTTCTGCAGAGATATGAATTTCTGTCTTTTATTTTTCTCATAGTCATAGATTATATAAATCCACAATTGGATAAACCATAAAACATATAGAATTTTTTTTTTTTTTAGATGTGTCACTAGTTAGAGGCAATATTATCGATGACGACTACAAATTAGGGTAGGGTGGAAAAGGCAATATCTTTTGGCATGCTCCACGTTTTTAGTCTTTGTTTTCTCAATGACTTATTTAATTTACTAATTTAGTTTAGGTATTTCTGTTGGGAAAGCCGCGGGAAGAAAGAAAAATGTGAGAATATGAAAAAAGGGATTTGGTGTTGTTTTCAACGAGGACCTCTTCTCCTCTCTCTCTTCCTTGTCTATATTACAATTTCATCTCTCCTTTACCCAGATCATCATCATTATCGAGCTCTGTTTTTTTAGATTTTTAGCATTTCCTCGTATCAGATTCAAGATCCTCTGTTCTAATTCCGACAATGGCAACGGTAAGAACAATACCCATCTCCTTATTTCTTTCTATTTTCATATCTTAATCTCGTATTTATAAATATGATTTCAAAAGCTCCTTCCTTTCATATAATCTTTCTCTTGAAAAAGTCTCAAACTTTCGTCAATTTACCATTACCAAAGTTTTCAGAGATGATGAAAGTTTCTGTTTTTTTTGTTTTTTTCCGGTTTGTGTAGGGAAATAAAGGGAGAGCATTGCCAAAATTTGGGGAATGGGACGCGAGTAATCCAGCCTCAGCCCAAGGATTCACTGTCATTTTCAATCAAGCTCGCGATGACAAGAAGACGAAGAAAACTGCTGTCGCAGGACCTGAGAGTCTGGTCTCACCTCCAAGAAATGATGAATCTCATCAGAACAACAACAACAACCACCACCACCACCACCACCATAATCCCCGTAATCCCCAAACCCCACGATCAAAGGTAATTTCATTTCTTTCCCCAAAACTCAAAGTGCGGATATTAGGGTATTTCTCTGCTTAACTTGTTTTTTTTGCTTTTGTTCTTGGTTGTGCAGAAGAAATGGCTTTGTTTCCGTTAACTCTAGTACTCTCTCTGTTCTGATAAACCCGACGATAAGCAAGCAAGAATCGTGGAGCCGAGTAATAATCTCCAACAAATTACGTCTAAGATGTTGTTGCAAACTTCTCTTCTTCTTCTTCTTCTTGCTCGTTGAGTTTCTCTTTTCAACATGAATATATATTATTCTTGCTGCGTTTTGATTTGAGTATATAAAGATTAAGACATAGTAGTAGGCATGTAATAATGCATAAATGAAATATGATTACTTACAGCTTCAAAACCTGAATAACCCAACAGGCTCTGGAATCGAGCAACTCTGTTCCAGAGTTTAAGCTCTCCCATCACATCCAATATGAAATTCAGGAATTAGGTTTCAGAAAATGTAAACAACCAATGAAAGAAACAGGCAGGCTCCATTTAACCTCAAAGAGTCAAAGGGTAGTTGCAGATTACAAAGTTCTTTGGTGAAAACTTGTCAAAAGCATTGAGGATAGGCTTGCCACATAGATATTGTTTGGAGAGTATAATTTACCCAAAACGTTTTGTAAAGAAATTTCAAACGCAAGACAGAGACAAAAGGTATCAATTATGTAAGCTCCTGAATGTTTTGGTTGTCAATTCCAACCGTCACTTTCATTGCCATTTGTACCGACTTGAGGTGGTTCAACTATGGCTTGGGAGCCTCCTGTCGAATATGGCGGCTGGACTGAATGGTCAAATCTACAAGCTGGACCGAATTTGCAGATGCCATACCGACTGTAATGTGTGCAGATGCTTTGATCCTGGAATTCAGCCAAGCAATCAGTCAAAACCCGAGGGATTTCTATTTTCAACAATTCAAATCGGGTCAGTTCTAGATTGATTCACTGTTTCACTTGGGGCTATAACAAGAGTGAAAGAGTTCATCAAACATTTAAGAATTACAAGCATTAATTAAGAAAAGACGATCAATAAAAAAACTGCAACTTTCTAATGCTAGCATTCAAGAACAAACAACGGAAGGAAAAAAAAAACGAACTTACAGGTCTAAGGGGTAGGCCCTTGTCATTGAAAGCATAAGGAGGCAGTTTCGGCAATCGATTCTTAGGATGATGGTATTTGCAAGTGAATTTGAACTTACAGTCCCCAGTTTTAATATAATAACTGCACTCAGGTTGGTTTGGACGTTCTGGAAATTCTTCAGCAGGCATTTGATGTTGGTATTGTGACAACATACTTGTTTCAGCTGACGAATTATTCATAAAGTATGTGGTGGAAGGAGAAAACACACCCCTTTCTGATGAATACACAGAAGCCTAGGCAAATACGAAAGACAAGATAAAATCATCGTAGATAAAACCGAATAGAAATAGATATAATTAAGATCCAGAGCTGAAGTACATAGTATACCTGATAGCCATTCCAGTCCGAAGTTTGAGATGGAACTCCATGAGTATGTGACAGCATAACTGGAATAAAAGGACTTGTACCATTTGCATGCCTTGGCGAAGACCAAGAAGCTGAACTTGCTTGGAATGTGGACTTTGGAGAAAATGTTCCAATGGATACACCATTATTACCATGAAATGATGGAGAGTCAGTTACTCCGATAGTTGTAGGATCAGGATGATTGAATTTGCACTCAGCTCCATATTTGCAGGAGCCATTGCGCATGTAGTAAGGGCATTCTACTTCTCCCTGTCAATGGGTTACACCATTATATAGCTATGACAAAACTAATAACAGAATGTCGAAAAACAGCCAACAAAAATCAATTAAATTGGAAATACCGGTCTGATAGGAAGGCCGAGGAAGTTAAGCTCGGGTACTGAGGCAAGACAAGACTTTGGTTTGGTATGGTTGAATCTACAAGTTTCTCCATATTTGCAGCCTCCAGTCCTGAAGTAATACTGCAAAACTCATGCAAGAAAATAGAGCACACGAACAATTGGACTTTTAGAAAAGAAAATGGGAGACTCCAGCTAAAGCAAATATAGGTCAAGATAAAAGAATGAAACTTTAGAAACAATTGTCTGATACACGAAGAGGGTATGTAGTAACAAGTTTAAAAGGAGAGAAGTAAAATTAACCTTGCAATCGATCAGTCTCAGATTATCAACATCCTCTTCCTTTTCTCTTACTTTATTATCCCTACCAATCTTCACAAAAAAGAAAATCCCACAAAGCTTAGTTTATCATTTTCTTCTGCTCTCTTAATACTTTTAAAGAACACAAAACCACGAAACCACGAAACAAAAGCAAACCATCAGAAGCAAATATTAAATAAAGCTTTGTCCTTTGGTCTAGCAACGAAGCACATATCAAACATTATATATGTCTTACTCACAAAAATATATGCATGTGCCACTGATTAAAAAAATTACGTTTCTTTATAAACAAATCTTCTCTAAGATGAAAAAAAAAAAACACAATTAAGAAGCAATAATATCCTTGTCACTTGTCGGAAGCAAAGCGTATGAGAAAGTGAAGTTTTACTTGGATTTTTCTGGGAAGAGGATGATTGAATTTGCAAGTGGATCCAAATTTGCAGCTCCCTGTTCTCATATAAAATGAGCAATCCTCTGCACCTGGCCTCACTGGATACACAGTTTCTCTTATCTCACTCTCACTCGCGCTCCAATCATCATCATCTTCCTGGTAGGTCTCTACCGCATTCGAATCTAAACCTCCATTACCCTCAGAGACACTCATCATCGTCTCACTCTGCTTTTTGGCAACTTCATCCAAACCCACATTCTTAAATTGGTCAGTGAGGTCTTCCGGCGCGTGATTGAGATCAGAAAGAGATCGATCAGCAGATAATTCTCCTGAGGAAGATCGAGAAACAGGTTTAGGCTCAAACCCGTTTGCAATTGCTTCGGAATTGATCATGTTTTTTTTTTCCCTTACAATCACATTACAAACAAACAAAAAAACCCTAATTTTCAGGGAAGAAGAAGAAGAAGATCAAAGGGTGAAGAAAAGACGAATGATAAAGTTGCTCACTTTTGTTTTTGTTTTTTGGTATTAATTCCTTTTATGGAATACTTTTTAATTTGTCGTTTTAGCGTCACGAATGAGAATCCCCAAGAGAAACCATTACTTTTATATTTGACAAGTTCCAATACTTTACATGCACAAATTTAATATTTATGCCGTTTCGGATATTTTTCTCTTAAAATTGCAATTAAGCCCTCATTATATTTTAAGAATTTATACACCTGAACTTTCTAATCGTAACAAGTAGCTCCTTTATTTATCAAAGCCTAGAAAGGACATTGAGAATAAAAACAATACCAATACAACAAAGAGAAAATATGTTCTGCAAACGACAATGTTTCTTCCAAATGTTAAGATTTTGACTGAATAAGCCCAAAATAGAAACCCTAGGATCCAATTATGGCCATAATCACGGATTAATCTCTTCTTGATAGATTTCTTGTTAGAGCCTAAGTTAAATCATTTTTTCTTGGTCTTCTTCACTGAATGACCAGTCTTCCTTTTCTGCCGGCTAAAATCTAAGACAAACCGGAATGTCTGACCACAACCCGGTTCATCGCAGACATAAGGCCTAGCGCCTGTGTGAACCCTTATGTGTTCGGTTCTAGACCATGCCCACTTGAACGTCATCTTACATCCTTTCCATGGACATTTTAAAGGACGGTCGTCTAAGTGAACACACTGGTGTTGAACCAAATACTTGTGTGAGAAGAAGTTTTTACCACAGCCTTTAATAGGGCATCGTCTAAGTGAACACACTGGTGTTGAACCAAATACTTGTGTGAGAAGAAGTTTTTACCACAGCCTTTAATAGGGCATATGTTTCTTTTATGCAAAGCTAACTGTTTTTCCGTACTGAAACTCATCGTGCTTCTTCTTCTTCTTCTTCTTCTTCTTCTTCTTGCAACTCTGGAGAAGGAAGCATTGTTACTTCTTTTCTTACAAGTTTTCTTTGGTTTTGTATCTGAAGACCCTCTTGACGGCTTCACGTTTCTCACCCTACGCCGTGTGTTAGGTCCTTCCATGTATGAATCCAATTCTTGAGTCTTCTCTCTCAAACTCTCAACTATCTCGGTTTTTACTTTTCGTTTAGCTGTGGACCTGGTTTGCCTTTTCCCTGCATTGCAAAAGTCTTCATCCTCCAGAGAATCCTCTGCTGAATCATACTCACCACCTACTCGACTAGCTTGCCTATTTCCCTTTTGCTGATTCCTAAACACTTTAGTCTATTTGCTTCTTGGAATACCCCTAGGGTGCCTGAAGATATTATCATCATCATCATGACCATATACTGAGTCCTCCAAAACATTTCTGTCCATTGACTGTCTATATATCTGAGAGCTATTCTCCATCGAGCTCTCTGAAACGGCATGTTCCCTTACAGCATATTCTTCACCAAGTGAACGGTCTGAACCCTCAGAGTCTGACTCAAATTCTTTAACATCCTTGTGTCGACGATTTCCCTTGAGCTGCTGATCATACATTTGATCTGACGAATCACCAGAAACTGTATTCACTGTCTCAAGATAAGAGTCTTCCTCATTCCCGGAAGCCCTCCATTGCTGCTTATAAGAATGATCCTCTGATGTGTCATCAGAAACTCCATCTTCCCTCTTAAAAGTAGTAAGCTTCTTGCGTGGCACATCCTTTGCTCTTATCTTTCTCTTCCTACAATACTTTCTTCCAAACATTGTGGTTGCATCTCTAGATACATTACATGTAAATAATCTCTTTCCAGTGACATCCTTATCCAGAGCAACTCAGAGATGACAACTTCTTTCAGATTCTTCCTCCTCTAAGTCCTGCTGTAACAAAAAGGGATGCACCTGAGGAAGAAAAATAATTATCTTAAACTGAACCAAACCAAGCAGAAACAGAAGTGTACATAAGTATGAATTAGTATGGTTTCACATTAGTCAATAGTACCTGATGCGACATCCAAAACTTACCACACCATTTTCCAACAACATATTTCCTCTGTCTGGAAGATCTTTTACCGTAAACTTCAGGTTTTGAGGGTGAGCTCATTGCTGGAGAGCTGCGACCGAAAGCATTGTATATAACAGAGTTGTAAGACATCTGCTTACTATACAGAGGAGAGCGACTGAGAACCGCACTATAAGAAAGGTTAATACTCAATTTTACAGTCCAATCACTGTTCCCAACCTTAGCTTCAACACTATCCAATGCTGCCTGAATCGTTTCCTCATCCTCTCGGGTCACATTCCTGAATTCAGTATTATCCCATTTGTGATTGATGGCAAGCTCTTCGGCAACTATCTTTGCTTCAGCCTCGATCCTGGGGTACTCTGTAAATATTGAGCGCTTTAGAGATGAAATGACTCAAACTAATGCATAATATATACAAAATCATCATCATCTTTTCGAGCAGTAACAATTAATTTTGTAGTTTTGCTGTTACCTGGATGGCACAGTAACATTAAGTATATCCCCCCCAATATGACGGAGTTGCTTTTCCACTTCAGCAGCATGCTCTAGACAAAACACGTGCAACCGAGATGAATCGTCATCAGATCTTGGAACAAAAGGTAAAGCTATATCCAGAAGTGATGTATTGCCGCCTTTGCTTAACCTATTATGTTCAGTGGTGCAAGAAAGCGTCGAACAACTTCAAGTAGCATTTGATCTCTCAACAACCCCATTACCTTTCCCACATGCAAATTTTTGGCTGTTAAAATCAGAAGTTCGACCATCTATAGCCTCCTCATTGCCATCTGTATCAAAAGACGATGCTTCAACTGCACAAGCACCACTTTGTCATACTTTCTCTCTTCCGAGACAATAACATCCAAACCTTTGTGATCTTCTTCCTCGGAATCAGAAGAATCTCCATACGTTGAAGCTAACAACCCAAGAGCACCATCTTCTTTATGCGTTTTTGTTAACAAAGTTGTTGAAGTTCTATGTTCGTCTGTCTTCTTTGAGTGATCCGTAGTTTGAACAGGAACATTGTAGAAGTAATCTACACTGTTCTTTTGCATGCTTTCTGCGAGATGAAACAAAGTTATTATATGCTTAATTTTATGTCTATAGATTTACACTTTAAATCATTAACAAGAAGAGTCACTCACGTGAATGAAGCTTCACTGCAGGAGATCTTGCATCCTGACCAAGATTTGCAGACCCGGAAGCAACTGTCCAATCAATGAAGAAGCTACAATCTGCAGACATGAGATATCTGGCTGCTGCTTCTTTAGGTTGAACAATAGCTACACAATCAAAGCTTAAGACTCCACATGTAACACAAGAGAAAAGCCTCTGATCCGAAAGCCCAACAGCTCCATCATTTTTCTTCCTTTCAGCATCTGTCAGTGCACCTTGAGTTTCGTTCTCCCTGCTTGCCAAGTGATTTTTGTTCCTTTCACATAAAGATGTAAACTTTTCTTTCATTGAAACAGAATCCTTCAAACCGTTATTGAGACCAACTATAACACTACCGGAACCCAAGTCCTCAGATTTTATAAGGATTGGCTTTTCCTGGTTAGTTCTCAAATGGGATCCAACACGCAGGTCAGAACAAACTGATATATCTGAGGAACTCTGCGGGAGAAGGGCCACTGGAGATCTTTTTCCGAGAGAACGAAGCAATTCATTGTTGTTGATAATGTTTTGCACAAATAACTCTTTAGTTAATCTTTCTCCTTCGCTTCTTTTCTTATCTTTCAATCTAGAACTTTGTGGTTTGGTGTTGATGCTTGTTGGCACTCTGAAATGAGTGAATCACACCTTATATAAACCCTTTAAGCAGTTTTAAGACTGTAAAGTTGGAGAGTGTGTGGATATCTACTAAAAAAGAAAGAGTACCTTGAACCTAGAGCCAATGCAAAGTCATAAAGTAACTGGAGATGAGAAACCATTGGATGGTAATTTATTGCAGCTCACCGGATGGCAGCATCTTTCGCCATTCTCAACCATTCGGGAGTTGCAATGTTAGATGCTTCTCCACAATTGAATCCTAAAAACCCCCCAAGATTTTTGTTTTGGATAATATAAGTTAGTTTCAACATGGTAAGCCTTGAATTATTAATTTGAAGAGACTTTAAGGTTGCTCACTCACCGTGACTAAACCCTGAATGATATGCTCTTGGAAAAGTGACGAAAAACTCTCCAGGATTTTGTACTAACCTGATAACAAGCAAACAACTTGTATGAGAACAAATAGTGCCTCTGGATGTTTCTAATCAACTGAAACGAGGGGAATAGAATCAAAGCAAGTAACGGTTCATTTTCTAATCAAAGAAGAGAATTGGAAAATAAAAAGATGATGAAAGAAACAGAGCACACACAAGAAAACCATTACCTGCAACATGGTATTCCGGCTCTAACAAATACTTCAGGAGACATCACAGTTGTCTTCTCACCAAGAGTAGAAAATGTCACTGATAAGACAGCATAAGAGTCATAACTATTTAGCTTGCTTGCATACAGCAACATAAGCAGCTTCTTCCCCGGATAACTTTTGGAGGAAAAAAAAAAGTAATTAAAAGCAACACTCAAGGACAGAGACATAAACATGCCAACAATCAGAATAATGAATAGAAACTAAGCTCATATATTCTCAGAATCTTCATAATTTAACCTTCAAAAGAAACTTGTTATAAAAAAAAAGACTGGCTTGAAACAAAACCCAACCAAGCACAAGCCTCTACCGGCATTTTCTTGACACAAGTGACAATGTAACATAGTATCCCATACCAATAAGCATTTGGTGGTAAAAAAAACTCACCAAAGAGGATTGAGCTCTTCGCCATAACCATGAACCCTAAACACCTCCTCAAAAGCCACAGCAGCATCCTTTGGCACACCGTACCAAGTCTTAGCAGCACCCATATGCAAGTAATTGAGACTATGAAGGTCATGGTCCTCCACATGCCAAGCAAACAAACTAAACATCATAGCAACATACACCATTGGAGATGTGCCACCAGGGATCTCCTCTTTCATAAACCTAAGCAATGATCATTCGGCTCTAGCCATTGCCCTCATGTTCCAAGCTGTCGCACCCACTGTTCCTCCATCACCACCAGACTCTCTCCTCCTCGCAGCTGCTAGACTCAGAGGGATAAAAGCCAAGCCAGGCATGTCATTGGCATACTCAACAGAGAAGGGTTTATCCACTGTGGCTCTCCAGTAAAGGGTTTTGATTTCTAGTGCTGAAAGTTGACTCTTTTAGCCACATTTCTTAAGATAATTCTTCTCAAAGCTCTTAGCTTTGGCCTCAAACTCACCAAAACTGTAATGCTCTCCGCTCTGCCACACTGGTCTCTGCACCGGACGCTGCTTCCTAGGGCAAAATCCAATATGCTGTTGCCGCGTGGCGAATGTGGGACCACCGTCGTGGTCAAACCCTACTCTTCCGCCGTCACGAGCCCTCGCCGCCGCTCGCGCCGCCAGAGAACGGTTGAGGTTAGAAATCGAGGATTTTTTAGGAGGAGGAGGTACTGGAGGCAAAATTTTGCAGATTCCATATCTAGAAGCTTCTTCTTCGATCTTAAAAATGTAAGCAATCGGATCTTGGAACTCTGCTAGAGTAGGTCGGAACTCTGGGGCAACCGGCAACGATTTAAGCCATGGAAACACGTATTGGCTCTTCTCTGAAACTGACATATTTTTCTCTCGCAAGAAAAGGTACAAAAATCAAACCTTTCTCTCAAAATTTGTTCACTTTCAAGCTTTTAACTTCTGGGTACTAATCGAAACGCCATTACAGAGAAAACAGAACAAAAAAGATTGAAGAAAAGGACGCAGAGTTAAAGATATTCGACGAGTCTCCTCACTAAAAGGGTTTTAATTTTTGGTTAAAGGGTCATCTATCTACTTTTTTTGGGACCTCGAACAAAACTACGGGATTGATCTCGTTTCTTTTGTGTCTCTGTTTTTAAATGAGATTAAAGAAACAGAGGAAAAATTGATTTTTTGAGAGGTTGGGTTTGGGCAGAGCAATATCTGAGATTGTGTGATTTCTCATTTCTCTGTTTTGTTATTTTTTGGTTTTCAAATTAATCTCATTGCATCAAAAATGAAGTAAACAGTAAATGAGTAGACCAATTTTCCGGTGCAAGGTCTTTTTTTTTTTTTTTTT
>VBRH01000635.1:12522-25461 GCA_014578085.1 Cardamine resedifolia | reverse complement strand
TTTTTTTTTTGTGGTGTAATGAATCGGAATGTGTAATTCACGGTTATAAATACAGAGTCTTGCAATGATCTCAACTTAAAATTATGACAATCTCACTAATAGGCTTAGACTTTTGAGTTAGGACAATATGTGTCTGGAGATTGGCGTTGTTCGCTTTACTATCTGTAGCTACATTCTCTCTGTTCTCATCTTCCGACAAGATTTTTGAGAAAATATTGAGTTGCTCAATTGCTAAAGTCATGATTTTTCAAATGCTTCAGTTGTTTGCTTAACAATGGAGTTCTTCTTCATGATTTTTTTTAGTGTGTTTAGTACTTGCTCAAGTTTCAGATATTTATTTCTTGGAGTATTAAATGGCAACAGAATAGGGATGCTACATTTCGGAGCCTGGAGCTAAATAAGAGGCTGACCCTTCAAAAAATCAAAATGGTATGTGTTCCTGTCATGTTATTTCTTTCCAAACTCTCATCAATGGATTGTTTATTTATTCTGCTGCTTTTTGTGTGGCTGCTTTAGGTTTCCTCAAGGACTTTGTAAAATTTCACTGCTTTCTGTCCTGGAGAGTAGTTGTGTTCTGGAAAATCGTATAAATAAATCCAATGCAAGGGCCACGAAGCACTGGTGATTCATCTACTGGAATCAATTACGCAGATGGAGACCCCATTTGTAGCACCAATTCAGAGGCTACTTCGAATAGCATGCTGAATCCAGTGGATCTTCAGTTTCCAAGCAATAGTACTGGTTCAGGACGACCAACTTACGCAAGCTCGAGCTCTCATGTTGTTCAAAATCATAACTGGTGGAGTTTTGGTGAATCCAGCTCTAGATTGGGGCCTTCTGATCAGGTCAATTCCATTGGTTCAAAGACAGATCGCCAGCTTCCCTCAGACGGCTATGGATTTGAGGATGGGCAATCAGGTTCTAACGGTATGATGTTATCTGGAGGGGTTCAGATTGGCAGCCACACCAGAACTGGACCTTCCTTCTTGCGTGGGTCAAGCTCTAACCATATGTTAGGGCATGTAAATCTTGGAAAGGACATGGACATTAATGGTAGTGGTCTGCAGAGTTCAGGGGTAGTATTCCGCCATAATAACTGTGAGAGTTCTTTGGGAAGCTCAAGTCAAACCGCAGAGGAGAGAAGCAGTGGTCCAGGCTCTTCGTTAGGTGGCCTAGGTTCATCCTGCAAAAGAAAGGCTCTTGAAGGAGCTCCTGGCCATTCTTTCCCTAGTGAAAGTCATGGTTGCTTTTTTCAAACTGAGAATGGTGCTTGGAATAACGGTCTTGCTCAATATGATACTTCAAGTAGCTTAAGTTTGTCTATGCCCTCGCCAAATGTTACTAATCAGTCTGGTCCGCCGGAACCAAGATTTGGAACGGGTGGTGGAAGAGCAGTTGCAACAAGTGCTTTTCCTTCTGTAAGAAGCACTGAAACCTTATCTAGATCCGGCAGGCGGTTAAATCCCGGGCAGCTGCAGGAGTCGGGAGCATTTAGTTTTTCACAGTCTGGTAGTTCTCTGCTTCAGCAACAGCATTTACCAGCAACTTCTGCTTTTGTTGACCCTACGGATGCTAGAGCTATACCAATTACAGGTAGCTCAAGCAGTGGTGAGGGTCAGCCAAGTATGATCCACCTTCCTGCATTAACCAGAAATATACACCAATTTGCTTGGAATGCCTCTTCCAGTTCGAGAACAAACAATATGCCTGAAGAGGGATTTGGACCACCATGGGACGCAGCAAGAATCAACTCAGA
Organism: Cardamine resedifolia; assembly: GCA_014578085.1. Classification (NCBI taxonomy): domain Eukaryota; kingdom Viridiplantae; phylum Streptophyta; class Magnoliopsida; order Brassicales; family Brassicaceae; genus Cardamine; species Cardamine resedifolia. The sequence goes on along the minus strand of VBRH01000635.1, from coordinate 23,705 downwards.
GCAGCCCGTCTTTACTACACCTTCAACTGAAACGAGAAATCCAATGCAGGATCAATTTCATTGGAGTTTCACTCGTGGAAGCTCTAGTACATCTGGAGATTCTCCCTTTGTTCCTCGAGCAGGTTCGAGTTCAGGGATCCATGGTTTGCAGCCAAATCCATCATGGGTTACTCCCCATAATCAATCAAGGATATCAGAAGTTGCTCCGTGGTCTTTATTTCCTAGTACTGAATCTGAATCTGCTAGCCATGGTGCTTCTCTTCCATTACTACCCACAGGGCCTTCTGTTTCTTCAAACGAAGCTGCAGCGCCATCTGGATCTAGTAGTCGTAGTCATCGCTCTCGACAAAGAAGGTCAGGATTGTTACTGGAAAGGCAAAGTGATCTTCTCCATTTGCGTCACTTAGGAAGAAGCTTAGCTGCTGATAACGATGGAAGGAACCGACTGATTTCCGAGGTCTCTGTTGTCTTTCATTTAATTCACACTATCCTTCTGTGGGAGAACCTTTTTTTGTTAAATGAACTTAGTATGAGCTGGTATGGTATTTGGCTTATTGAAAGTCAATTATTTGTTTATTGGCAGATAAGGCAAGTGTTGAGTGCCATGCGAAGAGGGGAGAATTTACGGTTTGAGGTATGATTTTGTCACACAACTGATTTCTATCAATCCTTCCTAAAATCAGTTAATAGGTAAAACCACATGACATTTTTTTGTCTTCAAGTGTTAGTTTTAGATTTTCAGTATGCTGATATATGTGACCTCTGTCAACGTGTAAGTTGGATCTTTGTAGTTGTACTGTATTTACAGTTGCTAAAATGATAGTCTCACATGAGAGTGAATGCAGTTAGAACAAAACTTTTGGCATTTGTATAAACGAAATCTAGTGCAAGTTCCTTATTTCATTTTTAGATCATGACTTTCATTTGGTGATCTGATAGGATTATATGGTATTTGATCCACTGATCTACCATGGTATGGCTGAGATGCATGATAGGCATCGAGATATGCGCCTTGACGTTGACAACATGTCGTATGAGGTGAGTGTTCCTTTTTCATTTACCATTTTATCACAATCTACCAATTTTTGCCAAAAAAAAACGTTTGTTTGGAATGTAGGAGCTGTTGGCACTTGGGGAACGCATAGGAGATGTGAGCACTGGGCTAAGCGAAGAGGTGATTCTGAAAGCAATGAAACAGCATAAACATACATCTTCCGCTGCTGCATCTCACCAGGACATGGAGCCTTGCTGTGTCTGTCAGGTATGACCTGAAATGACCATTATACTGAGAAATCTTGTATGCGGCTCTTTTTGACTTGTTGCTTCGTCTAGCGATAACTCTTATAGCTTGTGGCTGTTTGTTTGCAACATATTCACTTCTTTATAGTAGTAGATGAGGTGCAATAAGGCAAACAAAAAAAAGAGTCACATAGAGATAGATGACTCTATATTGTTGGTTATGTTAATCTGTTCTTTCCCATTTTTGAACTGATATGTATTTTACTCAGCTTTAACTCGGCAATTTGATCGTGATGCCTTTTTGACAGGAAGAGTATGCAGAAGGCGATGATCTTGGAACCCTGGGATGTGGTCATGAATTCCACACTGCCTGTGTCAAGCAATGGCTCATGCTCAAGAATCTCTGCCCGATTTGTAAGACTGTGGCTTTATCTACATGAGAGGCACGGGTCGTTCATCCTCGTTTCTGAAACCCAGTGTTATCCTTGAAAGGAAGGAAAAAAGAATGGCGAAGAGCTCTGGTTCTGTCTTACCCACACTGATAAGTGATATAGGTAGAGAGAGTTGAAAGAAGCAAAGGGCGTGTGATGAATGATCCAAAAGTGTAAGCATCGTGTGGATTACATAGGATAAGAGCGAATAATAAGTTAACTGTCATCTTTTTACTCAATCCTCTGAATTATTGGATAAGTCATTTGTTTATTGTCTGTCTCAACTGGAATTCCAACAATGTTATGTTGATTTGAATGTCATTGCTCTTAGCTCTTTAATATTTTTCAGGTAGTTTTGAGTAACTTCGTCATCGTTTTGTACTTGTGTTAAATGACTAATAAATGTAGTTGTAGTTTGTGAACGAGGTCCTTCTGTTAAAGAAAAAAAAAAATATTAAATAACACATTGGAAAGGGACACGCTCGGTGGGGATCGAACCCACAATCGTCTGATTAGAAGTCAGACGCCTTATCCATTGGGCCACGAGCGCCTTTTATGCATGGAAATAATTAGTATTTATCTAATTGCAAATTCGAAACACAACGGGTCAACGAACATAGTTGACCATGTTTCTCCTGAAATTGACAACCAACTAACTATAGTTGTGGTAGCTTAATATGAAAGGTTTTTTCATTGATGAAATTTATTCGAAAATGGAAATTGGTTAAAAGATGTTTTACATTCTAAAGACACCAAATCGAGTATCTTCTAAAGGACGGTGAGAAGCAGCAGAGAGACAAAGTCCCAAAACCTTTCTTGTATCACAAGGATCAATCACTCCATCATCCCAAAGCCTAGCCGTTGAGAAGTAAGGATTTGCCTCTCTCTCGTAAGCATCCACCGTCTTCTTCTTGAACGCTTCTTCCTCTTCCTCTGTCCACTGCATCACCAAATCAAACAGAGTGATTGATCACTCATGGATGTTAAAAGAAGAACATAGTTATCGGTTTAGAGAATGCTTTTTTATTCAGTACCTTTATTCCTTGTCTCTTCTTGGTAGCCCTTTCGATCTGACTTAAAACACCCGCAGCCTGCAAAGTTTTCGCCCAAGAAAATAAAAACGTCAAAAGAAACCAAACCGGAACGAAAACAAACCACAAAACTAAACTGAATCCAAACGAAAATTGCATGAATCAAAAGCGATCTAAACTGAATTAAAAAGAGAACATTTTCATGAATTTTTGGTTTATTCAGTACAATGTTGTTCAGTTACACTAATGATAACAAAAATAATCCGAATTATAAACACATTTCGATTCTGTATGGTTTACCTGAGCACCGCCCATGATGCCAATTCTGGCGTTTGGCCAAATGAACATGAAATCTGGACTGTATGCACGACCACACATCGCATAGTTTCCAGCACCAAAGCTTGCACCGGTTATAATAGTAATCTTTGGTACCTGAATTAAGAGCCGAGCTTAGATTGTGGCAGATCCAAATCAAATCTCTCAGGACTCTTTACAAGAATTAAACATACCTTAGCACAAGATACTGCCATCACCATTTTTGCTCCAGATTTTGCAATGCCATTGGCCTCAGCTCTTGAACCCACCTATAAGCAAAACAAAGGTTGCAAAATAGCATGTAATATCAACAGAGAAACACTCAAATATCCACAAATGTTATATCAGAACAAAAACACCTTAATTACCATAAAGCCTGTGATGTTTTGCAGGAAAATAAGTGGAATTTTACGTTGAGAACATAGTTCGATGAAGTGAGCTCCTTTTAGTGCAGATTCATTGAACAGTATGCCATTGTTCCCTATAACTCCTACTGTCTGACCATATATTCTAGCAAAACCCGTCACAAGAGTCTGCCAGAAATATTTCCACATAAGAAGCGTAGAAAGGTAATACTTGGATCGAAAAGATAAGTCTAATAATGTTCTCTTACAGTGCCGTATTGTTTTTTGAACTCGTCAAATTCACTTCCATCAACAATCCGAGCAATAATAGACCGGACATCAAATTGCTGCTTGTGATCTACTGGAGCAATGGAACGCAGCTCGTTTATGTCATAGAGTGGTTCTTTGTATTCAAGATTTGTGCTTCCAAATGTTCCTTCCATTCCTTTTTTTGCAGCCATATGCAAATTCTTGACAATGTTTCTTCCAATAGCAAGTCCATGTAGCTCGTCTGCAAGACTAGAGCAATCTCTTAAGGTCTAAACTCTATAACATGGATATTTTCATATATATAAAAGAAAATATTGCAGAAAGAGAGATATATACCTTGAGCAAAATAATCTGACACACCGGATACATTACAGTGAACTGTGGCGCCTCCTAAATCTTCAGCTGACACTTCCTCTCCTGTTGCAGCCTGTTCAATTTCCATATAGCTTTACATTCTCAAGAAACTAATTTAGACAAGAAGAGGGAGAGAGAGAGAGAGAGAAGTTTAAAATTTACCTTGACAAGAGGAGGTCCTGCCAAAAATATGGTACCATTCCCTTTCACCATTACACTTTCATCAGCCATGGCAGGGATATAGGCACCACCGGCAGTGCACGAGCCTAAAACAATGGCGATTTGTGGAATTCCTTCAGATGACATGACGGATTCGTTGTAGAAAACCCTACCAAAATTCTCCTTGTCAGGGAAAACCTCTGCCTGTTTTGGAAGGAAAGCACCGCCACTATCAACTAAATATATGCAGGGGAGTTTGCACCGAGCAGCAATCTCTTGTGCCCTGAGATGTTTTTTGATAGTTATGGGATAATAAGTGCCTCCTTTGACTGTAGGATCATTTGCCATAAACATACAAAGATGGCCATGGATTGGTCCTATCCCTGTGATTATGCCACCGGAAGGTAAAGGCTCCTCATACAGTTCATGTCCTGCAAGCTTCAAGCATATTCATATCCAGTAAGCAGCGAAATCAAATAAGTTTTTAGATCAATGCCAATTCTCCAATCATAAGCCATACAAGAGCGTATAAACACAAATGTCAAATCTGTTTCCAATAAACTCAAACTCAACATTGCAACATCACTCAACATTGCAATCAATATTCACTCATGCAGATTAATCAGCAATAAACTCAAGATTGAATATGTTAATTGAATCCAAACAGGAAACAAAATTAGAATGAGAACAAAACCTGAGAGAGCTCCAAAAAGGAAGAACCAGGATCAAGAAGCCGATCGATCCTTTCTCTAGGCAAAAGCTTGTTTCTGCTTCTGTTCCTCTTCACCGCTTCCTCTCCACCTCCGGCCAGTACCTGGAAAATTCCACCGAGAAAAAACTGATATATCATCTGCAAACAATCGAGAAATCAATCAATAGATGAAATGGTTTTACCTTTTTGATGTGGGAACGAAGCTCTGATAAGATCCCTTCCATGGCGATCGAGTTACTACAAAAAGCATCCGAATTTCTGTCAACTCCGTCCGGGAGAACGCCCACGCAGAAACCCTTTTGAAGTGCCCGGAAAATTCGAAAAGGATCGGGCCGATAATCGGTGCTTGGTTGAGTCCGCCATTGTTGGATACTAGTAAGCTCTTTAGAAGCTGAAACTGCCCTTCTCCCCAAAATCCTTAACATTTTCGTCTTCTTCTCACTGTCTCTCAAAACTGATTTCACTTGGGCATTTATACACACTGTTTTTCTGACTACTTGATTGTCTGTAATTCATATCCAAAATACAAATCCCACACCAAAAAGAAAAGAGAAGATAAGTCAGGAGAAAAAGAAAAAAAAAGAAAAAAAACTCTATTTTTAAATCATTTCATTAGGTGAGAGAGACCGCGAGAGTCGTGTGTAACAGTCTCACTAGTGAGAAAACACACAACTTTTGTAATATAGTATTCAACAAAATTTGGAAAAAATTTAATCTTTATCCAATCAAAGCAATAAGACAATGATACGACGACGTTTTGGTTCTTTGCTTTCTTCAAGAAGTGCAGAGTATATTAGATAAGACGCTCACTCTCCGTCTAGCCGTGGGATTTTCAGGCATTGGCAATCGTCAATGGGGTCTTTAGGATTTTCGATTTCCATGATAGCTTCGCTGAGTCCAACTTTGACGGAGTCGAGGCTCATCTCTTCGATGGGTTTTGTCTCGACGATTGTTGCTCCGAGTTTGTCTTCAGTCTCTGTGGTTTCTTCTTCACCAGGGACGAAAAGGAGAGTTCGAAATTTATGGCTTAGAGCTTCGATGTCAGCAAGTGTGGAAACAACTCCCGATTCCGATATGGACGTCGTGTCTTCTGCAACTACTAAAAAGGTATCTTTTTTTTGTTTCTTGTTACTTTTAAAGTTCTCAGCTTTGTTTGTTAAAGAGAGATTGGAGATAACTGGGAAACCATGTTAGGTGCTTGTTCCAATTGGATATGGTACGGAGGAAATAGAAGCTGTTGTGTTAGTTGATGTTCTACGGCGAGCTGGTGCAGAGGTCACTGTTGCTTCTGTGGAGCAGAAACTAGAGGTTGAAGCTTCCTCAGGGACCAGATTGCTTGCTGATGTTCTTATCTCAAAATGTGCTGATCAATTTTATGATCTTGTGGCTTTGCCTGTAAGTTCCTTTCTTGGAATTAGACTAGAGAAACTTCTTCTACTGTTCTGCTTTGGCTGATTCATACCGAATATCTGTTTCATTGACCTCTAATGTAATCGTTCTGAATCGTTGTTATGTGCTGATTTGAAAATGCAAATTGTGAAGGGAGGCATGCCTGGTGCTGTTAGGTTAAGAGATTGTGAAATTCTCGAGAAGATTATGAAGAGACAAGCTGCAGATAAGCGGTTATATGGGGCTATATCCATGGCTCCAGCTATTACTCTTCTTCCATGGGGACTTTTGACTAGAAAGAGGGTATAAATCAAAAGGCTTGGATTGTTTTTCAGCTAATAACTGATCTTTTGTCTTCATGTTTTGATTTCTAAACTTGGTGTAGTTCATCGTGCAAGACAACGGGACATCCTGCTTTTTTTGGGAAGCTTCCTACATTCTGGGCTGTTAAGACAAACATTCAGATTTCAGGGGAGCTTACAACTAGCCGTGGACCCGGCACTTCTTTTCAGTTTGCTCTTTCCTTGGCGAAGCAGCTCTTTGGAGAAACCACAGCCAAGTCGGTTGAAGAGTTTCTGGTCTTTATCCTATCCACTTAAATGCTTCTTTAGATCATTATTTTCTTTATCCATCTTGATACGCAACAATCTTCTTATGGTCTTATTTTCCTATCATTTCACCAGCTTCTGCGTGATGGTTACCAGAATCCTAAGAAGGAAGAAGAGTTCAATAGCATTGACTGGTCTTTAAACCACACACCTTGTGTAAGTCTCATGAAGCTATGACAAATGCATTTCCATGTAATCTCATGAGGATATGATGATAGCTGATTTTGGTTTTTCTTCTTAAGCTTCTACACCTATGGAGTGCTATTTTTCTTTTATCCATTCCCTCTTCTTTCATGCTCATTTTAGTTTTAAAGCTGAGAAAGTTTGCTAATTCTTATAGAATCTGTGGAAATGGTTTTAATGGTGCAACTAAATCCAGGTCCTTATCCCGGTAGCCAACGGGTCTGAAGAGATTGAAGTGGTCACAATTGCAGATGTACTTAGAAGAGCCAAAGTTAATGTCACGGTTGCATCAGTTGAAAGATCTTTGAGGATTACGGCATCCCAAGGCACCAAAATTATCACCGACAAATTGATTGGTGAAGCTGCTGAATCATCATATGATCTAATCGTTCTTCCGGTAAGACATTAAGCAAAAGCTATTTTTTTAGCCTGCATGCCTCTCATTAAACTCACACCCTTTGGCTAGTTCACAACGTCTTTGATGAATCTTGCTATATACATGTTCCAAAATAACTTCTATGCCATATCAAATCAATGTGCTTAGGAAAAGCTTATAGACGAAGTACAACTTTTGTTTGTTCCATGGTGAGTAATTTTGATATCTTTTCTTTGATGGAAATTCTCTAGGGAGGCCAGACTGGCTCAGAACGTCTGCAGAAGTCCAAAATTCTCAAGAAGCTGCTCAAGGAACAACATGAATCTGGGCGAATATATGGAGCTACTAACTCGTCATCTACTGTCCTGCATAAACATGGTTTACTCAAGGTAAAGTGAAGATAGTTATTGTTCTTTTCTTTGTTGTATACATGGACAAGCGCCATACTCGGTTTGAATCCTATTGCAGGAGAAGAGAACGACTGTGTACCCTTCAGACACAGACGAGCCTACCAATCAACAAATGATGGAAGGTGCAGAAGTTGTTATAGATGGAAACGTGATTACAAGTTTGGGGCTCGCAACTGTTACCAAATTTTCCCTGGCGATTGTTAGCAAGCTGTTTGGACATGGTAGAGCAAGGAGCGTTTCAGAAGGGCTTGTGCATGAGTATCCAAGGCATTAAATGCCATTTTGAAGGCATCTTGATCAAGAAAGAAGATATCCCATTGCTGAACGTAGACCGAAGTCTTGCTTTCCACATTTGGTATCAAACCATCTCAACTCCAGAGACTTTTCACCGGTATCATCTGTTCAACTTTGAGGCAACCTTATCCTGAACCTGGATGGTATCTGCAAGAATTTGCCATTTAAGCTTAGTATTTGTATCTAATTTTGTATACCCAGTTGGATAATTCCAGATGATGATGCAAGACTTGATGTTTCAATCAATCTAATTCATTCTCTTATATAAGTTATAACGTTGTTGTTGATTCAGTCCCAAATTAGTCGCTAGAAGAAGTGGTGCAGACAAGTAATACAAACTACAAGATAAATCCACTATGGTTAAGTCACAAAGATGTTCAAGACGATGATCAAGATCCATTACATCCGGACTATAAAACCAAAAGACGCTTTAGGAATATAGAACAAATGAGTGTTGATCTATCTCGGTCAAATCGGCCACACTTCACGATTTACACAACCACCCACAGAAACACCTGCCTAAATTACATACAAAGCTAGCTTTCTATTTCCTGTCTTGTTCTATAACTTCTGCTCTTTATTGAGTTCCTCGGACACCGACATAAGCTCTACCAGGGACCCGTCAATGTCCTTCGCAAGCATTGCCTTTTGCATCTCATTACCCATGGCTGGCGCAGAGGCTCCAGAAGCTGCAACAACAAATGAGCCAAAGTCTGTCAATTCCATGCTTGTTTGATTAGTCTTATGAAAAAAAAATCCAAATATGTATTGTAAATGCTTTGATCAGATTGGAAAGTTAAGATGTGATGATATATCTCACTTCATTGTATAGCTTACAGTACTCAGCTGTCCAAAAGTGTAATTCATTTTGCATCAGAGTTAAAAGCCTAGCCAACACTATTAAGGATATTCAAATCAAGACAGTACCTCGTTTTTCTGCTTTTCCATGATTTCAACCTGCATGAAACATTTGGTCAGTGATCACAACCTCAAGAAAATATAAACATAACACAATTGAAAAATCTCGAGATTCTTTTATGTGATAGAGAAGAAGCGGGACACACTTGTTTCCTCTGCAACTCTTCATTCAACTCTTTGAGTTGCGCAACTTCTGCTTCCAACTCCAACGTATAAGCCTGTCAGGCAGCAAAGTGAAAAAACTAAATAACTAGTGCCACGGTTTTAAGGTTTCTTTAATCTCCAAAATTTAAACAAACACTCACTTGCTTGCGAGCACGGGATCTTGCAGCTGATTCCCTGTTCTTTATCATCCTTTTTTGCCTTCTCTCAATCACTCTCTCCAGAACTGCACCCGTTTTTCTTACTCGACCAAACATGTAAGGAACAGGCGACAAAGATGCATCCATGGTGCTCTTTGGAGTCAGATCAGGTGACAACTGGCTTCCAGGAGATACTGCTGCAACCGTAACCCCTGTTTTAAAATCAACAGCTTGCAGTAGATTGTTGTTCATAGGAAGGTTTTGAATTCCAAGAATTGAAGGCTTCACTTCCTGGCACTGTGAAACAAAGTAAAAACAAGCCATGGTCAAATAACGAAAACATACTTGCAGATCCAAAACCAGCTTAATCCTCAAACATGAAAACATATCTAATATTTGTCAGATGATTGCAGTTCACATAAAATGTAGTTCTTCAGGTTCTTAGTCACCTGTGTTGCAGGTTGAGAACGGTTGTCCGTATGAATAGTGTTGGAAAACGCGATAGTGGTCGGTTTGGAAAAAGGTCTCTCCTGCTTCTGTATCAGTTGTTGCGGCTGCTGCACCTTCTGTGGCTGCTGCATTTGTATTGTCTGAGTTTGAGTTGTGAGCAGATCTGGTCTCACTACTGCTCCATTTCCAGGAAAACCATGAGGCTGGTTCTGGTTAGCACCAAACCCATTACGAGCTGACTCGAGACCTGCATTACTGCCAAATCCGTAGAACCCGCCATTGAAGTTATTTACACTCTCCACCGGTTGAGCTTCTTCCCTAACCACACCCGCCCTGAACAAAAACTCCTCCAAAGTCATTTCTCCCAAGGTTTGTTGCCTCTGCGGAATTCCGCTAATCCCACCATTACAAACACCATTTCCAGTGTCATCCTCCTTCATCAGTTCCTTCCAGACATCATCAACCGTTTTCTGACTAACCGTACGAGGCAAGGTGAGTGACCCTTGTCTCTGCAAACCCCCAGCAGTAAAAAAACCACCAACACCTTCTCCGCCCACTCCCACACCAACAGATAAACCACCATTGTTGTTAATAACAGTGTTTCCGCTATTACCATTGTTGATGTTGTTGAAATTGTTGTTGTTTCCCATCATGGACTGATTCTCCTCAGCAGTCCATATGTTCTTCAAGAGCTCATCCATATTCATGGACCCAAAATCCTTCCCAATTCCACCACCCCAAGAGTTCTGAAACTCATCAAAGGTTAACGAGAACACCGAGTTCTGTCTCGTCAATGGAACACTACTCCCCATCGTTGGCTGCTTTGTGTTAATTGCAGCTTCATCACTTAGACCATCACCAAAGTTCTTGAAGTTTATTCGAGACTCCATTACTTCCTTCTCAGATCAAGCTATGAATAAATATCAATATAGCAATAAACCCTGCAAGAACACAAACAAGCACAGAGGTTATATTTCATTCATCGGAGAAAAAAAACCAAACGAAGAATTTAAAGCACTGATCTTTATCTATTTAAAAAAAAACCAAATCTAGGAAACAGCAGTAGCATCAAAATCCAACAGAGACACACCAGCTATTTCCGTGAAACAAAAAAAATCAGATTTTCATCAATACGAAGCTAAATCCGTATCTAAAGCCAACAAAAGATCTGAAAAGTGAGGAATCTCCAATCAGAAAACAATTCTCCAAAACACCCAATCATATGCTAATATTCGGCGGGAAAATTCATTATTCTCATCGAATCAATGAATCTGAACAAGAAACCAATCACTGATAGACTACAACTTCGATTCATCAAACCAAACAAATTAAAAGAAAAATCACTGAAAAACGGATTTAAACAAAAAATTAAGCAGCTCAGTCACACAAACTAACAAA
>VBRH01000634.1:37044-72458 GCA_014578085.1 Cardamine resedifolia | reverse complement strand
TCCAGCTCTTCTCGGTTTCAAAGTCACTAGCAACCGCATGCTTATGGGCGAGATCCACCGCGCTGAAGATTTTTAACTTGTTTTTTTTTATACAAAAACTTTACATGTAAAAATTAGCTTCTCAAAGTTATAGGCGTATAGCTCCTTTTCATTCCATTTAAATTAGAACACAGGAAAATGTAATGTTGTGTGTTTGACTCGTCTCCCTCTGGTTCAGAAATTGTTCAGTTCGTATTCTTTACATCAACTCCAGTGTCCATTATTTACAAGAGGAATATGACTTTTATTAATCCCAAGTTGTAAAGAACTTCTACTGAAGAGATTTCCCAATGAGAACTATCCGGGCTCATGTTTCCTCGAGGCTCAGCGTCTGTCATCTTGGACCCAAAGATGGTTAGACCAATCTTGTTTGGGACCATTTATGTGGTTTCACTCTTGACCGGTTCTCCTGTGTAGCACAAATTTTTTGAGGTTGAAATTGTCCACTAAATATTTTTCTAATTGAATGATCTGACTGCATCCCCCAGAAAATAAACGAAATACAAAAAATCTACCTTAAAAATATTCTGGAAATAAATTTTATCTGCTGTTTTTTTTCCTCCCGAATTGAATTTGCATTCCACTGAACCCCTCGTAGTTTATGACGTTTATGCTCGTGAATTCTTGCTTCGCCTATAACTTTCTTGGCAAGGCTTTTAATAACCTTTAGACTAAAGGCTTTAGTAATGCTGTCTTTGATTTACTGATCTCAATACTGTAAGTAAACAAATATATCCACGCTAGCTAAATGTCCGAGCGGATTAGATTGGTATGAAGTTTAAGCTTTGATTTACTCCAAAAATAAATCATAGTGGAACAAAGAGAACTCTATATTGAATGGCATGTAAGCAGTAAAATTTTCGGTTACAAAAGTAACGCGATGAGAAAGTTTATAAAATCATGGAAACATATATACACAAGAATAGCATACACAGCAATAACAGGAATCATTGGCAAAGTTAAGAAATTGGAGACATTTTGGCCAACCACACAAAACTCACAGCTCCAAAACACGTCAGAGAATTTGCAAAAGAATAAAGTTAAGAAAAAAAAGGAGATCAGAAGTTGATGAGAACACTGGTCAATTGAGAAGCAGATGGTTTAATCTGATCACACACACTCCACTTGGACCCTTTGTCTTTATCAAGGTCATACATTAAGGTCTCATGTCCACAAACCCGTGAAAACAGCAGAACCTTATTGTTCCATACTCCAAGTCTCACCCAGAAACCTCCCTCTCTCGGAGGCACAAACACCGAGCTCCATGAATTCTCCTCTGGATCAAACACTCCTAGACATCCAGGCATGTTCCTGTCCATGAAATACACTTTATTCCTCACAACAGTGTAGGAATACACGGACACTGATTGCTCCGACTTTAACTCTTCCCATGTCTTCGTTTTCGGGTCATATATGTCAATATACCTCGATCCATTTCCTGAGAAAAATCATCAAACTTAGTTTAACCAATGTACCATGGAATCTATATATATATATATATGTCCATTGTCTCCTACCTACAGCGTAGAGTTTGGAAGCGAAGGAGAATGCAAAGCCGCGCCAGACCGGGCGGTTTGGACAATCCATAAGGCTCCATTGGTTAGTTTCCGGGTTGTATGCTTCCGCGTTGGAAAGACTATAAGCATCTGTGGAATAGCCTCTAATCACATACAAAAGGCCGTTCACTTGAGCAAATGCAAAGTTGTAACGTGGTATGTTCATTCCCGCTAGTTTTCTCCAGCTGCCAAAATTCCGACATTTTATAATTTATATCATAAGAAAACCAAACAGAACCAGTTTTCGATTAATGAGAAAACAAAAAGAAGAAAATAAAGCTTAAGGCTGTAATAATTTCATTCTTAGAGTTACTTTCTTCTAAGAAACTTGCAAACATAAAGAATCTTCACTCATTCATTAACTGATTCCTCAAGATTCAAATAAAGAGAATCATTATGGAATGTCACATTTGATCAGATTGTGTGTGAATTAAGGAAGATTAAGACCTGTTAGCGGCAGGATCAAACTCGTAAACATCGGCAGAGGCAGAGACGGTGGTGCTATTAATCCCAGAGCCTTCCACCTCCGTATATCCTCCGATGAACACAATCTTCCCGCCATCGAGCACTGCAACGCCAAAACCGCGTTTCAAAGGCCCAGGGACGGGAGGGATCTGGCCTAATTTGTTCCCGGAGCCGTCAAAAACTTCCCAGTAGACGTCTCTTCCACATTCGCTTTCCATCAGAACACACAAGAACTCCTCCACCGTTCCGGTCAACTTTCGAACAGCTGTGAAATGCTCGCTCCTGAGGAATGACCTCCATCGCCGGCACACCTGAGAAATGATCCGGAAGTTATACCGGGGAATTTGCGACAGACAGAGCTCCGCCGCGTCGTCCGTTAAGCCGGGTATGATCGACGACTCCACCACCACCATCTCAATTACTCCATCGCTTGATCGCTCATTGCATCATTTATTAATGTGCAAAACTTGCTATTAAAAAACTGGTTTGAGTAATCATTTGGATAACATACAAAAGATTGACCAAGTGTTTTCGAATTTAAAAATCAGGATTTTGTCAAACTAATACAAACAACTGCTTACTTTTTCAAAGATAGAGAGACATTATATACTCAACTGTTAAATTCTTATATTTTGTTAAATTTGCTTCTTCACAATTTTTTACTTACTCCTCCCATAGAAAAGGATTGTGTATTAGACCATTCACATAGACACCATTGTAAGCTTCAGGCAAAAAGAGACTGCCACATAGATGTCAGACATATTACCTAGAGCCAAGTAGAGCTAATCAACCTCTGAAATTTTTGCTGATTTTACTTGTATACGAGCTCTCTTCTTCTTGTTTCTCTTTAAACTTGAATGAATATCGCGGCGCTTCCATCTTTTCTCTTTTTCCAACACTAATGTCTTGTCACTTGCAGAATACGACTTGATCCTAACAGCTCGATATTGCTCTGCGGTGTCAGGCCTCATAAATAGCACTTGTGGCGGTTGGCTGGTTCCGCAGATACGCCCAAAATAGTAGAGAGGGTCAACGTAACATGATGATGAAACCACGATTCCTTTCATACTCTTTGGCTTCACAAGTTCAATAAACTCTCCAATCTCCTCATAGCAAGAATGATCAGAGTAGTGTACCGAATACATATAGTCATGGAACCGATGAACCGCGACAGGAATGGTTTCATAAGTAGCAGTTAGAAGAGAACCAGAGAGCTTGTCATCATCTCCTTTGAAAGGTCTTTTCACCCACGGGAGACCAGAAGGCATAATGCCGATAGTTGGACACATCGTATTCAGCCCCTCGAGAGTCTGAATGCTGAAACTATAACGAGGGACAGCGCGAACTCTTGTACGAGATGTATCAGTAGTGAAAATGTCTTGGAAACCAAGGAGATGCATTGTACGGAGACGCTCAGGCCAAACCCAAATCTAAAGGAGAAAACAAGAAAAGAAATCAAACTCCTAAATCCAATTAAAGGAACATAAAGAAAGCATATGATTTTCTATATATAAGAAACCTTGATGTTGAGAATGCGAGAAACATGAACAAGCAGGTCTTCTTTGCCCAAAGAGTCAACTGCTATGATGATATCATGTGAAGGATGAGAGGTTATTATATCAGCAACCTGCAAAGAAGAAGAGGAATAAAAAGAGAAAGCTGATTTAGAGGTTTAAGGTTTTAGGATATAGTCAGAACCAGATTCGCAGCGACTTGACGAGAAGGGAAGCTGTAAATTGGATTGCAGTAAGTGTTATCCAAGTAAAGAATATCGACGGGAAATTCGTTAATAGCAGCGACGAGAGTGTTCTTTGCTTCGTCTGCTGCATCAGCATCCCAGCGGAAGTCTCCGGTGTAGAGAAAACATCCGAAATCTCCACGAAACAAGAACATCAATGAGCCTACCAGATCAAATTAGATTCAAAATTCACAGAGAAATCAAAGCAAATGTAGAGTGTAGAAGATGAGTATCATAACATACCAGGACAGTGGTGACCATCGATAGCCATGAAATGGAGGCTGACGGCGGAGCCAGAGGAAGGAGAGCGGAGGGAGAGAGATGTCCAGGAAGAAAGTGGGACGACGCGAAGCAATGAGAGGTCGAAGGCGGGGAATCGGGAGGGAAACAAAGAGGCGGTGGTGCGGGAACAGTAGAGAGGACCTTCTGACCATCCGCCGGAGAGGCCACGTGTATGGTCGGAGTGCATATGAGTCAAGAAGTAAGCCTGACTTCCTTTCTTCCATCGATCCACCGATATCAGACCACTCTCCATCTCTGACTTCTTTCAAAATTGAATTTTGCAGAAGTTTCCAATTTCACCATTTTCGAACCCTTAGTGATGAAAATTTCGTTTCTTCTTTTGGGCACTTAATGATGATTCATTATTGGGCCTAATTTGGGTTTTACAAACTGAAGAGAAACATTATGAAACCAATGATATCTGGAGATAAAACACACATGAGAAGGAATGGAAGTAGGCTTTTGAATCGCATACCTATTGAAAAATAGACAAACATACTCAAAATATCAAACCGATTAATTATAGCGTAACAGTAACTTCTCAATTTATTACGAGACTTTAATATTGGTTTAATCGATCAATCTAAGGGTAAATAAAGGGAGGACAACAAGAATCCAAAAACATATCATCATCATGTTATTAAAATTGGGTCTCTTCGTCTTATAGAAACAGAAGCTAACAAAATGTATTAAGCGTAACACAGAGGAGCAGTAAACGACTTTCTAAAAGGCTCAAGACGAGGCTCCTTTCTTTGACTTCGCTGCCAATTGAGTTTCCGGCTGCAAATTATGTCAAAACAAAATGGACATGAGATAAAGCTAATCAATGATTCTAATGAAAATCAGAATTCGTTTTGATGTCAAGATGTCAAATTTACCTCTTTCTTCACAGGCTCTTCCTTCTCTGACAAAATCAACTCAATGTGGCATGGGTTTGACATGTAAGCTGCAAAAGACAGAAGTAAACAAGAGTCAGAACAATGTTAATTAATAAACAAAGGTTGTAAAAATAGTCAAAATATGTAAAAGAAACATACGATTGATTCTTCCATGAGCTCGGTAAGTCCTCCGCCTCTGTTTTGCTGCTTGATTCACTTGGATGTGAGAAATGAAAAGGGCATCAACATCCAAACCTTTGACCTGATAATCAAATGGTTTTTTTAGCAACCGAGCATAATCACCATAATATAATAAAAACAAAATAAACAAGAACCCACCTCAGCATTGCTCTCAGCGTTCTTGAGGAGATCAAGAACGAATTGAGCAGATTTAGCAGGCCAACGACCTTGACCGTTTGAATGCCTGTTCTTTGCCTGAGCAGTACGACCAACACCACGACAGAAACGGGTGAAGGGGATTGCTTGCTTATGAGCTATAACATCTTCCAAGTACCTTTTGGCCTTGTTCAATGGTAGCTTTCTTATGGCATGCGCTGTTTCCCTAGTGTTCTGTTCAGACAAATTTAATTTCCATCAACAAAAAGAACTAATTGATTTACTCAAATCAACAACAAAAAAACAGTAGCAGTCCAATAATTAAAATTTAGAGAATTTCCCAAATAAAATAACAACCTTAGCCATGTAAAGGTATAGAACGAAAAAAGTTTTAACATTTCATAATGCAAGTGATAACGCAAACGCAGCTATAAACATTTGAAATAAAATCAACTACCTTAAGACTAACTAAACCCAATCAAAATGACTGCTATTTCGAGCTGGTTTCACCAGATGACATAAAGATCCTAGTAGATGCAAAACATGACCATATTCTACAATACTAAAGGTTAACAAAAGCTAAGCAATAATGTACCATCATGTACTGAACCATTAGCTATTAGAAGAACATAGGTTCACCCAATCACGATGACCAATTCGATGTCCCTGACATTTACGTGAGATCTGTTATATGTAACAGAGCCCTGCTTTTTGTTAATCAGGTTTGTTCTAGCTACGAGCTAATCTCAAAAAAAAAAAAAAAAACAAAACTTAATCTGATTCATTTTCGAGATTCGTGACAAGTACAAGACATTTACCTTGAAATGGACCCTAAGGTCGGATCCCCTCGCCTTGCAAGCTGCAAACAAAATCCAATCGAAACCATTTGAGTCAATAATCATAGAATGGCTTTAAAATCTCAATAACAGTGTAGTTAGATGCAAAAACTAAGAGTGACTAAGAAAGAGCTCTCACATTTGGTGGAATTGTCAGGCTCTTGGGAATACTTCACCTGAAGAAGAAAAACAATAAGAAGGATTAGAGCATAAGCATAGGAGCACAAGTTAGAAGTGAAAACTAGGTGACGTGTGTTAAGCATTTACCATGGCGGCCAAATAGAAGAACAGAGGACGGAGACGGAGAGGTTAGGACTCTCTCTCTATTTTTGAGATAAAAATATATATAGTAAAACATATGAAACCCTAAACAGCGAACACATTTGGGTGATGTGGGTCTATAATTTTAGTGCTATTAAATTAATGGGCCATTTGGGCCGCTTTTCATTAGTTTATAGGTGGGTTATTTTTCAGGTCCGCTTAGATTTTGTTGTTTCCTTTTATCGTAGAAGATAATGAGTAATGTAATGGCTTAGATATAATCAGATTAGACATGTAATGAAATAATTTATCATCAGAAGGCCCATTAGACAATTTGACAAAAGTAGGCTTAAAATGCCCGACCATATGTTGTAAAACGCCACCGTCTCTATAGGCTAAAAGTCTTAAAACCCTCGGACGAATAAATTAAATTACAGTGCAATTTCTTTCATTTCCAAGTCTTGTAATTTCCTCAGTAACAGAACCACCGAACCCTAGACTTTTGTTTTTACCCTGAATCTGACGATGGAGTACACTGCCGCCGACTTTGAGAGGCTTCTGCTGTTCGAGCATGCTCGCAAAGCTGCTGAGGCTCAGTACATTAGCGATCCTCTTGATTCCGAGGTTTATACTAATTCTCCTCTCTCCTGAGAAATCTCGGAATCGCTTCCTTTTCCGGTCCTGCTTCTCGTTTTTTTTGTTGATCTGGATTATATGATCGGTCATAACATGGATTACTTGATTGTCTTCATTGGGTTTTCTTGTCTGTATTGATACTAATCACTGTGCATAGCTTGGTTGTTGAATTCAATGAAAATTTTCGAATTTGGGCGATGAGATTGATATAGGTTTCTCTGAAATTACATTTTGAGAATTCCTTTTGATTTGCGGATATTTGATTAAATGCAGAATCTGGTGAAGTGGGGAGGAGCATTGCTTGAACTTGCTCAGTTCCATAGTGTTCCTGATGCAAAGCTGATGCTAAATGGTTTGTTTTCTGCTTACAGTTTTAAATAATCATTTGCTCAAATCCTATTTTATTTGTCTTTGCTAACAAATTTTATTGATGGATCGATCATGTAGATGCAATTTCCAAGTTGGAAGAGGCATTGACATTAAATCCAGGGAAGCATCAGGCTCTTTGGTGTCTTGGGAACGCCTACACTTCCCAAGCTTTTCTTGTTCCTGATCCTGATGAAGCAAAAGTGCACTTTGATAAAGCCACCGAATATTTCCAAAGAGCTGAAAATGAAGTACATCTTTCATATTTTATGCTTTTTAATTCAAATGCTGTGAATGTAGTGAGACCAGCTTCTTATTTTTTTTGGTTTTAGGATCCAGGTAACGAGATATATCGCAAGTCCTTGGATGTCGCAGCAGAGGTACTATTTCAACTTTTAATTTTTTAGATTCAATGTTTGCTGTGGAGAATTGAATTTGTAGAATCATTTGACATTTGATTCAGTCTCTTCTTTATTTCTATTATTTTTGAGCTCACGTTTTTGCTCCTTTGAGGAATCTAAAACTTTGCAAATAGGCCCCGGTACTGCATATGAAGTTTCAAAATCATGGAATGGGACAGCAAACACTAGGTGGAGGAGGAGGTCCTTCAGCTTCATCGAATGTTAGCGTAAGTTATCATGTGTTTTGTTGGTTCTTTAGTGTTTGGGCAAGTGTCTTGTCTTATTTTTATTCACTAGTAGCAACTTCTTGAGAAGCTAATAATCTTAAAGTGCATAAATCTCACATGTGGGTTATATTTTCGTGGTTGGTCTGAGAAATTGCCTTGCTTTTGCAGAGTGGTAAGAAGAAGAAGAAGAACTATGACTTCACATATGATGTATGTGGTTGGATAATTCTCGCCTTTGGGATTGTTGCTTGGGTTGGCATGGCAAAATCCCTTGGCCCTCCACCTCCTGCTAGATAAAAAAAAATCAGTCGTAGGTTGATGGGCAATGCCTAATTACATTTCCTGAGCAGAGTGCGGTTATAAGTTGAAGGATGTTTACTTGATTTGCTTACTTTTAGAGTATAAGGATGGTTTTTTCCTTCATATCGATATCTGATTTCTTCGTATATGCGGTAAGAGAAGGTCTTTTGCCATAAATCTGAGCTTTTTGTTTGTGGCACGAACATGATATCTATATGAGTTTCTTATTTTAATGAAACGTCAGCTTAAAAATAAGCTCCAACTAGTCATATGTCATGAAACAACATGTTAACTAAGAAGCTAAGGTTAATTTTTACCCATTACAACTGTGTCTTCTAATGCGGTGTATTTTCAACTAGTTTGAATCAAATAAACCCTAATGAAAGTTGTAGTCCTAATTTGAGCTGTCCTAATCCCAAGAAACACTAATTTTTCGGATATACCTCAGTCCTAAACCTAATCGTAAAATTCCCTAATGGGAAACTTTGCAGTTTTTCTGATTAACATGTCTGCTTTGGTGTACGATGCCTAATAATTTGGCTAGTCAAAGACAGTAACGACCCCAAAGTATAGAACACAAGAAAAAAAAACTAAGGGTATAAGTGTCCTTATATCTTATCCTTGGCCAACGTCAGAGACATTTATAAATAACCAAACGCAGCGTTAAGCTTTTTGGACTCATCATCTCCCCAAACAGAAGCTTCTTCAAAAATGGCTTGTAAAACGATATTGCGTTCCGTTTTCCTCTCGGAATCACGGCGGACTTCCGGCGTAAGTAGGTGCTTCTTTGTCCCTCCTTCTCCATCGTCAGTTCCTGTCCATGGTTTGTTCCCGGCGCCAAAGAGTCTATGTTTCAGTGGTTTTGCGTCTATTCCCGATCGGTTACCTCGGCTCAATTGCAGTCACAACGATCAATCCGATCAAGGTCCGCCTCAAGAAGCTGTTCTCAAGGCGATTTCAGGTGCGCGCCTTGGTTAATTTCTTCTTAGTAACTCATTTTTGAGTATTTTGTTCGTTTGGCCGAAATGAAAATTTGATTATTGGATGCGATATGTTTGGATCTACGATGAAGAGGAAACGGATTTGTAGATTCGATTGACGTACTAGTGTTGGGTATTTAGGATTTTACACTAGATTATTCAGGGTTAACAATCAAGCTTGAATGGTGAAAGAAGAAACAGATGATGTTTAATGTCAAGTCACGAGTTTGTTTATTGATACTTTTGTTTCCTCTGTTTCTGCTGATGGAATGTAGAAGTGTCAAAGACTGATGGGAGGGTTGGGAAAACTACTAATATGATTATTGGAGGCACTGTGGCTGATGATTCTGCTAAAGATTGGCTCGAACTTGACCAAAAGGTATCCCATGCAGAGTATCTTATTCTTGTTTTGGTCCGTTTCAAGTAGAGTTGCTGGTGTTTATGAAGGCCCTGTAAAATGTGGAATGCTGCATTTAGTAATATCTAAGAAGGAGATGGATATTTGCTGACTCGAGGCCGGTGTTTTACTTGTCAGGTCAATACATACCCAACAGATAGAGGGTTTACTGCAATTGGGACTGGTGGCGATGACTTTGTGCATGCTATGGTTGTTGCAGTTGAATCTGTTATTGAACGACAAATTCCAGAGGTAATTTGTTTTCCTGTTAAAATGTATATAGATATGTCTGTCGGCCAATGCATTGTTCCTTTGATTGACACGAATTTTTTTATATCATGCTCATGATAACCAGTCTGGATATAAAAACCTGGTAGCTTAAATAGAATCAATATTTCCCTATATAGAGTTATGGTGGCAATAGATACATAGTATATTGCTTAAAACGCATCAGATCTCTTAGTGTTGCATCAATCTGTTTGTTTAGTGTTCACTTCTTCATCGTATAGAATACCTCAGGCTATTTGATACTGTGTCTTTATTATGTGAAATCCATAATATTGGACTGTTGGGGATGATTTTGGATACAAGATTCTTGTTAAAACTACAATTTTTGCTATCATCGATTGTTGAGAAGTCCTTTCAAAACTTTTTTTTGGTTGCTCTAATATGTGCAATTGCTGTGGTTACCAGAAGCATAGATGCTATTTACTACCTTGTGTTGTGAACTTATTATTTTATTTAGATTTGCTTAAATTATTATTCTATTTGCTGGCAAAAAATCTCTGGTAGTATCTTCTTTACAATATTTTGAGATGCACAGGCTTGATTGACACATAACATGTATACAAGTTTAAACTGTATGCACCTTACTCTGCGTTGCTTATTTTTGTTCTCTTGCTGTGGTCGATGCTTTAGTCTTGTGCATATAGCTGCTAATGCTTATACCTTCATATTGTTATGCTTGGATGTGAACTACTGTTCCATCAAAGAATCAAATAAGAGCATCTTTTTATGTTAGTCTTTCAAGCAATATTCTAGTACCAAGAGAATCCTGCTAATTCTGCAAATCTGTTTTTTTCCCCCATTAAAGGATTGTGTAAAGCAGACGTTATCAAGCAAAGGCAAATATGTGTCGGTGAATATTGGCCCTATCCGAGTTGTCTCTAGCGAACAGGTTTTTCCCTTTTCCGCCTCTCTCTCTCACACACACACACATGTGCAAAGCAATATGGGTATATAGGCACAAGAAGCGTAGAGAACCAAACCCTATTTACACAGAAGATGAGGGAAAATTAGGAGTTGAATAATAGTGTGATGAGAACTTGTGTTGATTGTTTTGACAGGTTCAAGCTGTGTATAATGCAATGAGGAGAGACGAAAGAATGAAATACTTCTTGTAGGTTTAAGGTGTCTAGAATCATGGGTCTTCCCTCTTCTCTCTTCTCCATTGCGACTATGTAGATTATGCAGTGTAAGGCCATCATTTATTTTATTTTTGCTTATCCACGCCAACTAAGTCTTCCTTCTTATGTTAGACAGTTCTTAGACAATGTCTTATGCATAAGGGGAATTCGTTGGTTATATTGAAAATGAGTTTTATCATATTGTAAGCAAATACATAGTTGGATAAAAGCTTAAAATATATTTGTTTTAGGTGGGAGAAGTCCCTTTATCTCTCGGAAATAGAGTTGGAGTTGGTTCTAAGATTAATGCCCAGAAAGTTGTGGCTTCTTTTACAAGTGAGGGCTCAGAGTCGAGAAAAAGAAAAGCCGAATAACTGATACAATCTTGGACTATAATATAGTAATAATCTTGTTTGGATATAGAAACATAGAAGTATCAATATATAATATATAATCTGGTGAATCGAAACCGTTCTTAATGAATGGGTTACATAACCTGAAATTTATTATCTAAGGTAGAGAAGCATAACTAGGTTTATGGTTGTGTGGGTCTGTAGAGAGCCATACATCCACAGACTTTAATAGCTAACCACTACCTAACTATGTAGGGCTCAAGGTGTCGACTAGGTTTGATGACTTGATCTGGCCTGGTTTGTCATAGGTTTGCTGTTTTTGCAAGCTGGGTCAGCCCCGTTTTGTATATTTCAAAAAGATGAAAAAAGTTGTTTTAAACTTACTGTAGATGTAACCGTCTCTCTCAGCGTAAGAGGATGTCTCACACTCACAGAGCTTTTTAGTCTATTTATGGTAGTATTGATTAAATTATGAAGAAGGATACTAGTATTGGGTAAGGAGAAAAAGTGGAAGGTGAGGGGATTATCCTGAATCATTTAAGTTATATAATCTTGAAATTAGGTTAAGTGGCACTGTTGACCAACTAAAAGCAATCCGAAATATACTCAATAATGACACTCATAATCTCTTTCTCCCTCTGTCTACTCCTTTATTGGGTTAGGAATTACAAAATTCTTCAAAGAATTAATGATACTAACTTGCTTACAAAGTTATTAACATAAACGAGACTGCAATATAAACCCTACCAAAATCCCTACTTTTCCATCATTTCATTCACTCACACACGCATTAACATTACATGTTTATATACCATACATACATATGTACATACATTTTCGAGGGAAAGAGATGAAAGATCGGATGGAGCGATTTGTGGTATTGCCGTTTTCAATGGGGTGCTCAACGCAATCTAGCGTCGCCGTGGCCACTACTCATCAACAACACAAGAAACCAAACCAACTCATCAAGAGTACATTCTTCTTACACCTCCTCCTTTTTGTGTTCCTTGTTTCTTACTTTTTTTTTTTTTGGTTAATCGAATAATCGTTTTTTCCTTTCGATTTTCTTAAGGAAGAGAAGAAAGTGATGAAAATGGCTCATTTAAAAAGGAATACACAAAGATGGACAACAACGGTGTTAATATCTCAGATGGCATCTACAAAATTATTCGAAGCTTCAAGAGTTTCTCTCAATTTTTCATTCGTATGTCTCTTTCTTTTTCAGTTTTTCTACTCTCTTTAATTGATTTGTTTCTCGTTTTCTTACTGGGAACACAACATTATTTTTGGGATTCTCAATGTTCCTCCAATTTACCTGAATAGCCTTTTTGATTATTTAAAATTTGTCTATATAGCATATCTTCCTTCATTTTACATTTACTAACACACTTAAAAGTTGACACTATGGGCCAGGTTACGAAGAGGATAGGGAAGAGAGAGAGAGTGACATAGAGATAGGGTTTCCGACGGACGTAAAGCATTTGAGCCACATTGGAGTTGACGGAACCATGACCACTTTTGACGTCTCTTCCTCATCTTTTCCATTCGCCGGTTTCCATCTCACCGCCGTCTGATTTTCCCATCTTTTTACTTAATCAATAACAACTATATGACATTTCTTACAAATATTCCTTTTAATATGCAATAGTTTCCTAGTCGCAAGTAAATGTAAAGTCAGTCTACTCAATAAAAAAGATGGCTAGCTAAAAAACACACGGAATTAGCTGCTGTGTGCATGTAAAAGAAAGTTTACCAGAAAAATAAAAACAGAAAAAGGAAACCAATCTAAAAAATTAAAGCAAAAAAAAAAAAATTTAGTATAAACAGTGAAAGAAATTAAAAAAGCAAAAGCAAAACACTGAAACAGTAAAAAAAAAAGTGAGAATAAGGAACAAATTGATTTGACCAAAAAAAGGAACAAAATTTGGGATGATGTATTAATAATAATCCAAGACTCGTGAGCAGCTCATCCGATTCCCCTGAGTCCGGCGATTATGGTGTCTCCTCCCCTTCACTCTCGCTCTTAGTCACAAGCCTATTCTCCGATCGGCGACCTCCGGAGAGTTCTTCGCCGGTCTCTTCTTCTGTTTTCTACTCGAGGTTTCTTTTATTCTCTTACTCCACCCAAATTCTAGGACAACTTTTTTCTCCTGAGATTTGAGTTTATTCCCGTTTATTTTATTTTAAAATTTAAGCTTAATTCTTCTGGTCCGAAGTAAGAGATTGATTCTGCACGTTGATTTGATGATGAATTGGTCTAGGTTTAGAGAATCTGTTAGAATGGCGAATTGATTTCTTACTGTGTTTAAGCTTTTTGTGCTTCTCCTTTTCCATTTCCTTAAGAAAACAAGACTTATGTGTGGTTTTTTACTAGGCGAATTGGATTGTAGCATCGATAACTTTTGTTCTTATCACTTTGGTTGGTTAGTTTGATGGAATTTATTGGTTTGGGGACCATTTTGCTTTCGTACAAGTCTTTAGCTGAGGGGGCCGTGATTGGGATCCAAACCTAACTAACTGTCACGTTTTTATAGTTCAATTTTTATTGTTGGAGATAGATAGAAAAATCCCTTCATGGCTGAGCTTTGTGCCGTTTTCTTTGACTCTATAGTTAATTCAATGTAGCGAGGAGGCTACTTAGGAATCTATCTTTTGGAAGTACATTGGAGGAATGGGTAGGGAAGAGTTTGCAATTACAATGTTTTAGATCGTGTTCTCTTGACAAGTTGCTGATATTTTGTGCTATCTGATTTGAGGAGTGTGGGTCCTGTTGAATAAATGCCACTTAGTTTTTGTGTGATGGAGAGTACAAGAGGGAGCTAAGAAAAGTTATACCCTTTCTCTTCCCCTTTTTGCTGGTCTGGCTGAAACATAGAAAGGTTTCTCTTGCTGAGTTTTATGATTAACGGGTGAGTTAATAAAACGCTGATCAGCTGTGTGTGCTGCTTGAAATTCTAAAGCTTTTTCTTATTTCCTATTCTAAAGCTTTTGCTGATAGTTGAGGGTGTTGTCTGTAAGGTAGCTGTTTGGCTAGCCAGAGTTTTTATAGGATTGTCTACTCTTCTCTTATTTGATTTTCCCTTTCATTTACTATCCCTAGTTCTGCAAACTTGTGGCTGTTGCAGGATTTTCTGCTCTGGCTTTGGTCGTAAGTCTATGAAATCAACCCACATCTTCAATGGACTGCAACATGATATCTTCTTTCCCCTGGGACTGGGAGAATTTGATCATGTCCAATCCATCAAAGACTGAAAATGAAAAAAACCTGTCATCTACTGAGTGGGAAATTGAAAAGGGTGAAGGAATTGAATCTATAGTTCCACATTTCTTAGGTTTTGAGAGAGTCAGTAGTGGCTCTGCCACCAGTTTCTGGCACACTGCTGTGTCCAAAAGCTCACCGTCAACCTCTATCAACTCATCATCTCCCGAAGTCAAACAATGCAAGCTTGCATCAGAAAGTCCCCCCGGAGATTCGTGCAGCAACATAGATTTTGTCCAGGTGAAGGCATCCACAGCTCTCGAGGTATCTGTTACCTCCGCTGAATCAGATCTTTGCTTAAAACTTGGAAAGCGAACATATTCTGAAGAACTTTGGGGTAGAAACAATAATGACATGTCAGCCGTTTCTATGAAGTTGTTGACTCCATCTGTTGTTGCTCGGAAGAAATCCAAATTGTGTGGTCAGAGCATGCAAGTTCCGCGTTGCCAGATTGATGGCTGTGAACAGGATCTCTCATCTGCTAAGGATTATCATCGTAAGCATAGAGTCTGTGAAAAGCATTCAAAGTGCCCAAAAGTTCTTGTAAGTGGCTTAGAACGTCGTTTCTGCCAACAGTGTAGCAGGTAAAACCATGATTATGGTTCTGACTGGTGGTTATGTTCCTTACCTTGTTTGATTTATAAGTTTCATTCTCTTTACTGTAGAATACTAGTTCAGTTTAGTCGTCCAGAAATAACTGTTACATGCCCTAATATTATACGGTAGAGGAATTGACTTCTTTTTCTAATTGTCAGGTTCCATGCGGTCTCTGAATTCGATGAGAAGAAACGAAGCTGCCGCAAACGTCTTTCTCATCATAATGCAAGGCGCCGCAAGCCACAAGGAGTATTTCCTCTGAATCCAGAGAGGGTGTACGGTAAGAACCAACACCACAACTTAATAAAATCAAATTTTCCTAAGGATCTTTCCATCTGTCTATTGTATATCTCTCTATCACATACACAAATTCATATATAACAGGGAAATCTAATGTGAAATGTTTACTCCTGTAGATCGAAGACAGCATACAAGTACGTTATGGAATGGGTTGTCCCTTAACACGAGATCTGAAGAAAAGTTTGCATGGGGTACAACTTATGAGACAAAACCTACACAGATGGAAAGTGGCTTTACTCTGAGCTTCCAGAGAGGCCATGGCTCTGAGGAGCAGGTGTTTGCTAGTAGCAGCCGCTCTTTCTCTGTGTTTCAAACCTCTGGTGGGTTCCCAGCAGGGAAGTCCAACATTCAACCTCCCGGCAAAGGTTGATATTTTCACTTCTTTACTGGTCATCTGGAATTTTTGCGTGTTTGCTGGTGGACTGGCCTTGTGTAGACCTCTGGTGTTGAAACTGAGTTATATGTTTTGGCAGGTGCGGGAGAATGCTCAGGAGGCCTCCATGAATCTCAAGATTTCTACAGTGCTCTCTCTCTTCTGTCAACGTCTTCGGATTCACATGGGACCAAACACAATCCCCTAGTCGAACCACAGCCAATCTTTGGCACATTCCCAACTCATTTCATATGAATGAGTAAGGAATGCGAAGTCACTCCAAGTCAGGTTGTTTCCAGTGGAGTTTCTTTTCAAATAAAATAAGAAGGTGTAACGTTCATTGCTCAAGCTAAACCTGTTACTCGGTTAGCTCAGGTGTTCTTATACTTTTGCAAACCTATTAATACATCTTCTTCTCGCATCCCTTTGTATGCCAACTTCGTTATTCTCTCAGACATGTCTACGACTATTTTAAAAGCAGTTTAAGAGATCAGTCAGGTTTTTATATTCTTCAACTTTGCTTAGTGAAGACAGTGAGACATGTTTTTTAAAAGGCATAAAATCTATAAATGTTAGATATAGGAGAAGTGTCACTATGTCAGTATTAAATGACTTGAGCCATTTGGTTTCCTATTGATCTGAAATCAAACTAAAAGAAATACAAATTGTTTCCCAGCAAAGGGTTTGGTTACTACTATAGTTGAAAATTGAAATGATAAGGTCAACTGTATCGCCCGACCGGTATTGTTTGTGGGTCTCACGTCCCCTCGACTTATGGCTAAGTTCGCTATTTGAGGTGGTCCACAAGACTTGTCAACTGGGTCGTATGCACATGATCTACTAAAATTTCTACACTTTCAATTTTAGGACAAGATTCATCTCCAAGAAATTGGATGTAGAGGTGAGAAAAGAAAAGTCTACCAGTCTTTAATGATTCTTACAACTTCTACTTGATTTGCTATCAACAAAGACAGATATTTTGCAAAATCTGTCATATAGATTCGTGTTTTCTCACTTTGTTACTACTTACTAGTGTGCGAAACAAGGATAAATGATAGTAAAGTAGACCAGGTTAGCATTCAAAGGGATCCAGGATGAAGTTGTTTTAATTGGTTAGGAAAAGTATCCACAAACTGGAGCTAACCGAGTAACTAGTTTACAAGTTTCACATTAGTTACTCATCTACTTTGGTACACCATCATATGAAAAGAGTAGAGAAAGCGGCTGCGCATGTGGTTGGACCAACGGATCCGAAGAGGTTGACAGAAGAGAGAGAGCACGGTGGAAATCTTGAGATTCGTGGAGGACTCCTGAGTATTCTCCCATACCTGCCATAAGGTTTTAACCTCATTTCAAACGACTAGAGCAAAAACCAACAGAGATCTATTTGATTCACATATCATAGGACCAGTGAAGAAGTGCAGATACCAACCTTCGCCAGGAAATTGAAACTTGGACTTCCCTGCTGAGAACCCGCCTGAGGATTGAAATGCAGAGAAAGAACGGCTGCTACTAGCAACCAACTGCTCCTCAGAGCCGTTACCTCTCTGAAAGCTCAGAGTAAAGCCGCTTTCCGTATGTGTAGGCTTTGTATCATAAGTGGTATCCCATGCATACGTTTCTTCGGAACTCGTGTTAAGGGACAACCCATTCCACAACATATTTGTATGCTGTCTTCGATCTGCAGGAGTTAACATTTCACATTAGATTAGATTCCCCTGAAATGAAGTTGTGTGTGAGAAAGTGTGTGATAGAGACAGATAGAATAGGATGGAAAGATCCTGAGGTCACAATGATTTTATCATGGTGTAGGTTCTTACCGTATACCCTCTCTGGATTTAATGGAAATACTCCTTGTGGCTTACGACGCCTCGCATTATGATGAGAAAGACGTTTGCGGCAGCTTCGTTTCTTCTCATCAAATTCAGAGACAGCATGTAACCTGAAATTATAAGAAATCACTGTGAACTAGTATTTTACAGTAAGAGAATGCAGCTTATAAATCAAACAAGGCAAGGAACATAACCACCAGTCAGAACCATAATCATGGTTTTACCTGCTACACTGTTGGCAAAATCGACGTTCTAGGCCACTCACAAGAACTTTTGGGCACTTTGAATGCTTTTCGCAGACTCTATGCTTACGATGATAATCCTTAGCAGATGAGAGATCCTGTTCACAGCCATCAATCTGGCAACGCGGAACTTGCATGCTCTGACCACACAATTTGGATTTCTTCCGAGCAACAACCGATGGAGTCAACAACTTCATAGAAACGGCTGACATGTCACTATTGTTTCTACCCCAAAATTCTTCAGGGTATGTCCGCTTTCCAAGTTTCAAACAAAGATCTGATTCAGCTGAGGCAACAGATACCTCGAGAGCTGTGGATGCCTTCACCTGGACAAAATCTATGTTGCTGCAAGAATCTCCAGGGGGACTTTCTGATGCAAGCTTGCATCGTTTGACTTCGGAAGATGATGAGTTGATAGAGGTCGACTGTGAGCTTTTCGATACAGGGGTGTGCCAGAAACTGTTGGCAGAGCCACTACTAACTCTCTCAAAGCCTAAGAAATGTGGAACTATAGATTCAATGCCTTCACCTTTTTCAATTTCCCACTCAGTAGCCAACTGCTTTTTGTCATTATCATTCTTTGACGGATTGGACATGACCAAGCTCTCCCAGTCCCACTGGAACGAAGATACCATGTTGCAGTCCATTGAAGATGTGGGTTGATTTCATAGACCTACCACCAAAGCCAGAGCAACAAATCCTGCAACAACCAAAAGTTTAAGAAGATCATATAACAGAAGACTATAAAATCCTATAAATAACTCTAGCTAGCCAAACAGCTACCTTAGAACCACACCCAGAAGAAAAAGCTTCAGAATTTCAAGCACCAAACACTGCTCATCAACGGTTCCTAACTCACCCTTTTATCAATAACCTCAGCAAGAGAGACCTTTCTATGTTTCACCCAGACCAGCAGAAAGGGGAAGAGAAAGGGTACTACTTTTTCTTAGCTCCCTCTTGTGCTCTCCATCACACAAAAACTAAGTGGCATTTATTCAATTGGGCCCACACTGCTCAAATCAGATTGCCCAGAATATCAGCAACTTGTCAAGAAACACGATGTAAACATTGTAATTGTAAACCTTTCCCTACCCATTCCTTCTTTGTACTTCCAGAAGGTTCCCACCTAACCACCTCAAACCACAAGGCTAAAAAGCTTACAACTTTTCACATTGAATTAACTAATGTCAAAGAAAACGGCACCAAGCTCAACCATGAAGGGATCTATCTGCAGTAATAAAGATTCAACTATAATAATGCGACAGTAAGTTAGGTCTCGATCCCAATCAAGGTCCCCCCTAGCCTAGGGTTATGAAAGCCAAGTGGTCCCCTAACCAATAAATACATCCAACTCACGAAGAGATTAAAAAACAAAGTTATCAATGTTACAATCAAATTCGCCTGGTAAAACCATAAACATGAGAAATGGAAACTGAGAAGCAAACAAAAAAAGCTAAAAGGGAGAAGACAAAAAGCTACACAGCAAAAACGTGAGAAACACAGCAAAAATTGCTACACCTTAGACTATACGCCTTGAGCTAATTTCAATGATTTCTCGATCTATTTCTCGGACCAGAAGCATAGAGCTAAATTCTAAGATATATATAAAAGTTTTCCCAATAATTTGACGGAGTAAGAGGAGAAACCTCAAGTAGGAAACAGAGAAGAGACGGCCGAAGAAATCTCAGGAGGTCACCGATCGATCGGAGAAGAGGCGTTTGACTAAGAGCGACAGTGAGACACCATAATCGCCGGAGGCAAATCGAATGAGCTGCTCACAAAAGTCCTTTCTATTTCTTCTTCCTTGTTTTTTTACCTTTTTCTTAGTCAGCTGTTTTGCTTTGCTTTATTCATTTCTTTCATTTTTTCTTTGCTTTCATTTCTTATTTTTATTTTGCTGTCTTTGTTTTTTAATACACCACATTGAATGGACAAAACCATTTATAAATTGAACATACGGTTTATATGGTTTAGTTTATTTATTTGTAAAAGCGGATTATAGTTAGCCTGCAACGGAAATTTTTACTTTTTATGTCCGTACTATCACGGACTATAACTTATGACAGTTTAATTTATAAATGATTTTGTCCGTTCTGTACGTCGCATCCATTTGAAGTTTAAAATAAAAATCCAAAAAATTTACGAAGTTTCATTTAATGACATATCATATCAGTTTTTAAAAATCATATCCAAAATGGACTTATTAAAGACATGTTTTATATGAACTTTAAGCTTTAACTTTGTGAAAGTTGTTAAGCGGACACAAAAACCATGTCATTTTGGGGTAAAAGAGAAGAAATCACACCTATGATTTGATGTAGTTATAGAAGTATCTTGTTGGAATCCAATTTTGACAAATGGCTTAGCCAATTTTTGAGCTAATTTTTTCGGCGATGTTCGTCACTTGATTGACTAGAAAACGAATGTGTTGGATTCCTCGCGATGAGCATCATGATTCATAACTTAGTGTACTCATGTATTAAAATTAAAATTAATTTAAATGAAAAATTAAGGTTCAAAGTAGATAATTTGAAAAGGTTCTAGACATTGCAAATTTTGAATAAGTGTTAAAAGATTTGTCCCCATATTGCAAATTTTATGGTCCTATTATTTGAACAAATTCAACATTTATGACTTCATAAGTGCAGAATTTTAAATCAATATGTTCTTTGCTGAGTAACGAATATGAGAATTTCATATGCCGTTTCTTTATAAGCAAACTCGTGTTATATCGATCTTGATGAATTGTGGACAATATTTCTAAAAATATACTACTAGATGGCATTATTTTCGATGGAATAGGATTGAAATTTTTTTATTGTGATGTTAATTCCATTGTTTTATTAAGCAAGAAAGCTCAATTATATTGTGGATCTTTTTGACATTCTCAATAGCCGGTGGTTAAACATATTTACAGCCGCCGAAAAATCCAATTATATTTCCAACACTAATTCAAAGTTTGATCCAAATATCATGTATAATACTAGAATTAAACTTTGTTGGACATTTTAGAAGTGTTGCAAACTTCAACTGTGAGATGGTTAATATGATATGTAAGTGTCCGATAAACTTACTTATGTGTACAATTAATCTGGGTTTTCTAGATCAACCTACAAAAAAAAAAGGAACTTTCAAGTTTAGATTGTAGTATGATCTTTGAGTAAAAATGGGAAAAAAAGGAACTAGCAAGTCTATGTGCAGTAATTTAGTTCATAAACTTGTAAAACAATAAGCATATGTGTAGAAGTACAAACTATAAAGGTTTATTGCTAGTTTGAGAGTATAGCTCATAGTCTTACTCATAAAACTGATATTGAGTAATAAATTTAATCAGTTGAGATTATTTTTAGATAGTTAAAAATTGTAAATTTCATAATAACAAATTGGCTTATTCTATTTGATTCATCTCTTAAAATTTATATGAACCTATTGAAAGAAAAATCACCATTGTGATCCATAAACTTCTAAAATCCTATTTTGTTTTGACGAGATAGTTACACCTTTTGCTCTGTGCCTCCTATACTATAGAAACATCAATAAAATCTAAAAGCCCGAGATGTTCATTTGAAAAATCATGAATCCCCAAGCTCTCTAAGTGTTCAGGTTACTAAAATCGTGGTTTGGAAAATATTGACCCAAAAAAGTTCGTGCTTTTGACTTTTAAACACGTACGCTAGATTTTCAGTAGTTGTCATGACACGTCTGAGTTTTGTCCAATGAGTGTCGTCGATTTTCGAGCTTTCTCAAGTTTTTTTAATCTCAAATAACAATCCAATAATGGAGAGCCACGTAGACATCACACGTCTCTGTAGCCAATCATAGATACGCTGTGACGATGTACGCTGTGAGAATAGCAATGTTGGGCCCTTTTTAGGTGGGTGAATCACAGAGATAAAAGGGATACTGAAAATAATCAAAGATACAAAGTTATTTAAAAAAAGAAAAAAGAAAAAAAAAAAAAAACGAGGTGAAAGTTTTCTTCGGCTTGCGATCGTCATCATTTCAATATCCCTTGTTTTCATCAAGCGTTTCTTCTCCGGCGTAATCATGGTATGGCTACGATCTCGATCTTTGCTCATGGTCTCCTTCCTATTGTTTTGTTTTTGTCGAGCGGATCATGGGGACTTTTGCTTCTTTTCTCGAGATTCATGTTTTTATTTGCTAGAATTACGCTTTGTACCTCCGATCTGATTCAGTATGTGAAGACTTTATCGTCTCATGAGCTCTATGCCAATGATTTATTTACTCTGTGTTTGAATATCGAATCATTGAACATTTTGATTTGATCAACTTAATATATTAGTGAATTAGAATAGATAAAAACGAATCCTTACCAATGTGGATCTGAGACGGATTAGCTGAGTTATTGTGTGCATTATGTGTATCATAGTGGCTTTGATTTAGATGCATGACCTGACGTTTGCTCAATTTATCTTTCAATTTGCATATAAATACATGCCAATGGGTACCCAAATTGGATGATTTGTTGAGTGGGAATGACATAATGAGATATCTAATTATTAATAATTGATTATTGAATGGGTTTGGATTTGATAATGTTGCAGACAACTTCAAAGAGACTCGCAGATAGGAAGATTGAGAAGTTCGACAAGAACATTTTAAAAAGAGGATTTGTTCCTGAGACCACCACCAAGAAGGGTAAAGATTACCCTGTTGGACCCATCCTCCTCGGCTTCTTTGTCTTCGTTGTCATCGGATCATGTGAGTACCATTTCCTAATCATCCGAATTAGGACATTGGTTTCCAGATTGGTGTTGAGTTAAGGCTTTTTATATTAAACCAGTAACGAACATTGGTCTGGAGTCTTAAGTCATTTGATTATACTATGTGTGTGTGTAGATATCTATTAACATTCTATATGCTTTGTTACAGCTCTCTTCCAGATCATCAGAACCGCAACTAGCGGAGGCATGGCATAATCCGAATCGCATTCAAGCTAGAAGAAGCGATTTGTTTAAAATGGATATCACTTCTCCTGACCTGTCTCTTTTTTTTCCCCCTTATACTGTGTACTGTAGAATGCTAAGACTTTCTGTTGACTACATTTTATGAAGAATTTTGAGTTTTTTTCTAAAAATATCCAACCTTTAAGTTAGTTGCCATTGTTGTTATGCTTTTATATTCTTGTTCACTTGGCTCAACTTGGTTCGCTATATGTGATACCAAATGCAAATACGGACGTATAGTCTTTACATGAACAAGTCTTTGAATCCACAAAAGTTGACGTGAACAACTCTAGTCTAAAGTAACATTTCTTATTCAAATTTCCTTAGTAAATGAAACAAATTGATAGTCAAGAAGAGTTCATATAGGAGTTTTATTTTGAAAAAGAAAAACAGATAAATTCAAACTTAGTGCAAGAATCAAATCAAAGAAAGAATAAAGTAATTAAGGAACTAATTGATAGAGCTTTTATTTAAATCTAAGTTTGAATGATGGTTGTTGGATGGAAAACTGAATCTTCAATTCTTTTACTCGGTGTCTGATTTGAAAATTTGCTCATTCATTTATCATTATTGTGTGCTAAACAAGGAAGGTGAACGTTGCAATTTGATCATGTGTGGAGGAATAACTGTTGGATCGAAACAGAAATAATCCAAAGGGTACTTGAGCTTGAGTTTCATTCGGTGAATGGAAAGACAGAGTTGGTTGTTGATTTAATCTGTTCATGGTTGCTAAAGCATTGCAAACTATATATTTTTTCACTCTTTAACATTTTTAAGCGATTCAAAACACTTTGAAATTGTTCGTAGATTTACGCTTTTAAGTCATAAAACTTTAGTTGGCTTATGAACAATTTATTTAGCCATGTATTGCCATTTCTTATAAGTTATTATTCCTTACTAATTTTTTTTTACCGCTTTATATTAATTGGACCGTCTATATGTATTATAGTTGGAGAAAAAGAAACACTAAGAGGTTATGATGAGTTATATATATCATCATTTTTCTTTAATATATTGGTAATTGCTATGTTAAATGGAAGTGATATGATTGATGAAAGCAAATTGATGGGGTGAGAAAAATGAAACCCCACGCTTTACGACTACTTTACATTCTCCGTGGAATGATTTTGAAAATATAATTATTACACCAAAAGAAAAAGATAACCAGCCAAATTATGCACATGCAATTTATTACATTCGATTCAAAATTTTCTTCCTTTTTAACTTGCACATTCAATGACTTTCGTACAACAAATAAATGACTTTTTGGAATCAAATTGTTCGCAGTCTTCTTGTAACGATGACAAGAAGAAAATCAGGCTCGTTTTCTTCGTTGACAGTCGTCTCATTTTCTTTCCAGTTTTCTTCTAACATTCATTCGTATAATGAATTATTCGATAGATTTAAAAACATTTTACATTACGGTTATCTGTATTAGAAGCATTTCTTTCTGGAGTTGTCTTATATTTTTTTTCCTAGAGTAATTAATTTAGTTTCACCACTAGGGCTATAGATTAGATGTGTACCACATCTTCTCTTGAATTGTCTGCTCAACCAATTTATTTTTTATTTTTTATATAAACTATAAAATTTCCGGATCTTTTGGCTCATAATCTCTTTTGAAATCCGAAGTTAACAAAATGTCTTTCTGTCCTAAAGAACCAACTTATTTATGTTACCCCTAGGCTACCATTTTTTTAGTAACCAAAATATTCATGTACAACATAATCTATCGTTCAATTCCACGTAATGTTGCAAAATTTTCTTCAACACAAACAAAACTATTGCATTTTGAAAAAATTTAATGCAACTAATAGAAACACACTCTAATGTATTTTTCCACAATAATCCAACATAATATACCAAATCACTCAGTATTAGACAAGTGAACCAAAAATATGACCTTATAGCCTCCCTTGAGCAATTCACCTTCAGTGTATTGGAGATCTCTTCAAATTTTTTGCAAAAACCATATTGTCTCCCTTCTAATTTATAAATCTTCATTCTCTTCTCCATGAATTATTCCTTAATAAATATTCAAATGTTTACATATCGTAGATTTTTCATGATTTGACTCAGAACTAACTTCTTTCGTTATTGCGTTTTTTTTTTAATCATGGAATTTGTTCTGATTTGAGCATCAAAACTTTTTTTTTGTTTTTATTGATATTGTCTTAGAATTTTTCTGAACGTATTTGGTGGTTGCACTTTGCTCTCCAATGACCGAACCATTCTCTCGAAACTATTTCAAATTGATAAACACATGACATCCTCATCATCCGACACTTTCAAAAGTTTATAAAAGTAGAAATCTATAGTAACAATGAGTATTTTTCATTTTAAGAAAAGCATACCTAATGTTATATTCTGTTAACCAATTTTGTTTTAGCAGCGTTATATTCTGTCTGTTACAATTAAAAAAAGGAAGGAAATTTTGTAATTGAATAGGAAATATTATTAACTCATCCACCAAAATATTTCATATGCAAAGGGTGACGGAAAAGAGAGAAAAAAAAAAGCAATAAAAACCATAAATCAGTTTAGTTGTCATACCAAGCATGCTTTTTTGTGTTTGGGAACAAAAAGAAATTGTTTTGATTATTCTGTTACAAACATTACAACAGTAAGTAGTTAGAATTTTGTAATAAAAAAAAATATAACGTAGAGAAGAATAAAGTAAAGAAAAAAAAAAGAAGGGGTAAAAAGGGAAAGAGAATAATCGAAGGAGGAATAATTGGTAAGGAAATAATAAAATGGGGGGCCAACGGAGATGGAAAAAGATGAAGCAAAAGAGAGAGAAAAAGACAATTCAAGTCGCTGAGATAGAAAACGCAAAGGTTTTAAGAGAAAGAGAGAGAGATGGTGGGAGGTTAACGCCCTCCTTAATCTTCTTCCCAGGCTCAAATCGATTATGCTAATGGCCACCATTGATCTCTCTTAACTTAACTCTCTCTTTGTCTCTCTCGTTTGGGGCATGGGAGAAGAGCTTGCCATGCTCAGACATCTCATCGGCCAGCTTCAAGAGCTCTTGCACAACGGCTCTCCTCCTCCTCCTTTTTCGTCTCCGTCTTCTTCGCCGTCATTTTTAGTTCTTCACCACCCTCAGTATCTGAACGGGTGAATATATTTCTCTCTCTCTCTGACTAGATCTATGTTCCCGCATTTCGATCCTGTTTTTTTTTTCTTTTTTAAATGGGGGCAATTTGGAAACCGTGTAATGTTTTTTTGGTTAGGGCTTTTTGATTGCTTCATCTCTTTTGAGGGTTTTTGGTTCAATTTCGTTTTGATGATTCATTTGTATTTGCTTTTTTAATTAGCTGATAGATTAAAATTGATCTATGAATTGATTCCGATATTGTGCTTATTAAATAAACTCTCTTCACAGCCATATCAGCGATTCTTGTGCTCACTATTACAGTAAGTACATCATTGGGTCAATACCAAATTGTCTGCTTAATGCTTACCCCTGCTGATGATTACTGTGAACCCTGACTTGATGCCTTTCCTTTGTATTGTTTCCTGCTTCACTTCTGGTACCATCTAATTTAATTCTATGTGTTTATTTTTTGCCATTTTTTCTTAAAACATATTTAGTGTTTCCACTGCTTGGACCAGAAAAAGTGTTATTCTTTTAGCTGGTTTAGTTGCTACCTTTTTCTCTGGTATACGTATTTGTGGTTGATTTGAGGGAAATTCTTTCTTTCCAATGCAATGATTTCATTTTGAAGAACAAGGGCTATTTGTGTATTTCCTGACAGATATTATGATTCTGTTATGGCAGATGGTGTTTGCCCTGTATTGAGGATACTTCTGCTGATGATTCTTGTGACATTGTAATGCCTGCTGGAAAGAGGCCTGGGATCTTCAAGATGTTAGAAACCGTCAAGCGATCTCGTAAAGAACGGAATCAAGGGAAATCATGCACCCAAGGAGATGACATTTGTGGAAACATGGATCAAGAAATCTGGCAGGAATTTCCCCAAGATCTTTTTGAGGCTGTTGTTTCCAGGCTACCGATTGCTACCTTTTTCCAGTTCCGTGCAGTTTGTCGTAAATGGAATGCTCTTATTGATTCAGATAGCTTCTCCCAGTGCTGCACCGAGCTTCCTCAGACCACCCCATGGTTTTACACCATAACCCACGAGAATGTCAACTCGGGACAAGTGTACGACCCTTCTTTGAAGAAATGGCACCATCCGATTATCCCTGCACTACCCAAGAAGAGTATTGTTTTGCCAATGGCTTCTGCGGGAGGTCTAGTGTGCTTCCTCGACATTGGTCATCGGAACTTCTATGTGAGCAACCCACTGACCAAGTCTTTCAGAGAGTTACCTGCTAGGTCGTTCAAGGTCTGGTCTCGTGTTGCAGTAGGAATGACTCTGAATGGAAACTCTACCAGTCATGGGTATAAGGTCTTGTGGGTGGGATGTGAAGGAGAGTATGAAGTGTATGATTCACTGAGAAATGTGTGGACCAAACGAGGGACCATCCCGTCCAATATAAAGCTCCCGGTATTGCTCAACTTTAAGTCACAGCCTGTGGCTATCCACAGCACGCTCTACTTCATGTTAACAGATCCCGAAGGGATATTGTCGTACGACATGGTCTCTGGGAAATGGAAGCAGTTCATCATACCGGGCCCACCAGACCTGAGCGATCACACGCTAGCTGAGTGCGGAGAGCGGTTGTTGCTGGTGGGTCTGCTGACTAAAAACGCTGCCACTTGCGTATGCATATGGGAGCTGCAGAAGATGACACTGTTGTGGAAGGAGGTTGACAGAATGCCAAACATATGGTGCTTGGAGTTTTACGGAAAGCACATTAGGATGAATTGTCTAGGCAACAAAGGTTGTCTGATATTATTGTCCTTGAGGTCCAGACAGATGAACCGTCTGATAACCTACAATGCTGTTACTAGGGAATGGAGCAAGGTCCCTGGCTGCACCGTCCCTCGTGGGAGGAAAAGACTATGGATCGCTTGCGGAACAGCGTTTAATCCTTCCCCTACGGCTAGGGCTTGATCCTCTCCTCTTGGTTCAATGCCATCTTTGAGGTTGTATCCTTTGGAATCGAACGGTTCACACACGGTTGGCTTGTTTGTTTTTGTTTGTTTAATTCTGGTTTTTGATTTCCGAGACTGTAATATACGACAATATATTCGTGTTGTAATAATTAACTTGGGTTGTGCGATAACTGCTCACGGCTTCGAAAACCTCTCATAAAAGTTGTCTAAATCCAAGGGAAACCCTTTTTGTATTTGGTATCACATACATGTGGCGTATCAAGTGAACGAAAAGCATAAGATCAACGAAAATGTCTAAGATTGGTCATTGGGTATAATAACTTAAAACAAAAACATTCTTCATAACATGTAGTAAACAGAAAGTTGACACATTCTACAGTATAAGGAGAGCAAAAGACAAGACTCAGAAGAAGAAGATATATTCACTTTGGCTCGATTCAGTTTTTATGCCATGCCTCCGCTAGTTGCAGTCCTGATGATCTGGAAGAGAGCTGTAACAATTCAAATTGAACGTTAATTATAAGACTATAAAGACACATAACATTTCACCAATCATAATAAAGTTTCCACTAAATCTCACGTAAAGCAAATTGTTTAATATTGCAAAGGTCAAATATTATCACGGAACAAATATATAATACACATTCCACACAAAGAATAAAACATAGAACCAAAACACCAATCAGGAAACCAATGTCCAAATTTGGATGTTTCAGACATAAATCAAGGAGCAAGAAGCATTTATTAAAATGGTGCCATCAAGATAGGAAGTTAGGAAATGGTACTCACATGATCCGATGACAACGAAGACAAAGAAGCCGAGGAGGATGGGTCCAACAGGGTAATCTTTACCCTTCTTGGTGGTGGTCTCAGGAACAAATCCTCTTTTTAAAATGTTCTTGTCGAACTTCTCAATCTTCCTATCTGCGAGTCTCTTTGAAGTTGTCTGCAACATTATCAAATCCAAACCCATTCAATAATCAATTATTAATAATTAGATATCTCATTATGTCATTCCCACTCAACAAATCATCCAATTTGAGTACCCATTGGCATGTATTTACATGCAAATTGAAAGATAAATTGAGCAAACGTCAGGTCATGCATCTAAATCAAAGCAACTATGATACACAATGCACACAATAAATAACTCAGCTTATCCAACTCGAAATATCGAGAACAGATCCACATTTGCCATGATTCGTTTCTATCTATTCTAATTAAATTAATAGATATAGTTGATCAATTAAAACATGAATCTCGGGAAAATAAACAAATCCCCTTTGATCCGATCGACAGAACAAACCATAAGAAGGATTAGGGCAAAGATCGAGATCGTAGCTATACCATGATTACGCCGGAGAAGAAACGAATTGACGATCCCGAGCCGGAGAAGAAACGAACTGACGATCCCGAGCCGAAAATTGTCTTCCTGGTTTCAAAATAGTCTGTGACGAGTCACGGACATTAAAAGGGATCGGTGATGCAACTCACCGCGAACGTCGTCACAGCCATTCTATGATTGGTTACCGAGACGTGTGAGGTCTACGTGGCAGTCACTAATTGGATATCTATTATTGGGCTTTGAATTGCTTGAGTAAGCCCCATGTCGTGTGGACAAAACTCGGACGCAGAGGTCAATCTGAAAATCTCACGGACGTGTTTAAAAGTCAAAGCACTCACGTTGTGGGGTCCAAATTTCTTGTTTTTCGACGATCAAGTAAAAACCAACACTTATAAATACACCTGCACCGTCGATGAATTATTACATTCGTAATATTTTAATAATCCAACAAGTACATTCGTCGACATATATATATATATATATATACTAATAAACCAAAAAAATCGATTAGTTAGTTCCACAGTGTAAGTAAAGAAGAGTAAAGAGTAAGAGAAAGTAAAGCTATCTTCAACTTTATATCACAAAGCAGTACGTATATATATATTATATGTAAAATGTCCACTCTCTATCTTGGACGATCGATGATGATAACGAAGAAGCTGCACTAATTCTAATCAAAGAATCCTAAATTCATACACACACATATACTATGATCCTCTCTTCCCTGTCGAAAGCAACTCTGAATAGATTCCAG
Source organism: Cardamine resedifolia (assembly GCA_014578085.1). NCBI lineage: Eukaryota > Viridiplantae > Streptophyta > Magnoliopsida > Brassicales > Brassicaceae > Cardamine > Cardamine resedifolia. The sequence goes on along the minus strand of VBRH01000634.1, from coordinate 42,309 downwards.
CTTTGCAACTCATCTACATACCACAAGTTTTGCTGTCCCAATCAGAGAAGAGATCGAAAAAAATAAAAATTAAAAACTTTACAGGAGAAACTGGTCTAAGTTCTTGGCATGCCCACAATATGGTCCACACCAGCCTTTCTATATACACTCTTTTGCAATCGTCAATCTGTTTTTTTTTCCTGCAACCAAGTTCAAAAAGGCGTTACTGGCAGTCGAGATAACACGGTGGGTAAGATATAGAGAAAGAGAGAGATATGGGCTTACTACTACTTCAATATGCAGAGGAGACGCGAGTTTTTTGTGTTGTGTTTCCTTCCCGACGTTCCCTTTCCTTCTTCTTCTTCCAGCCCACATCCCCTTTTATGATCCTGTATCTGAAGGCGGATTGAAAAAGCGAGAAACTTCTCGGTACAGCTGCTCTGCTTCAAATGGTTTTGATACATACCCATCCATTCCACACTTTAGACATTCCTCATGCGTTGCTTGAATCACGTCTGCTGTCATTGCTAATACCGGAAGATGCCAGCTTGTTTTGTTACCGTTCTCTACTATCAAAGCCTCTCCATTCTTGATTTTCTTGGTCATCTCCTCTTCCATATCCCGTATTTTCCTCGTTGCCTCAAATCTGCAGAAAGACAGGGTAAAAACATCTCAAGTTCTTATTACATATTTCAAACTTTTCACGAACTAGTATAACAATCAAACATACCCATCCATTTCTGGCATCTGAATGTCCATAAAGCAAGCATCAAACTCGTGGGGCGGCTTAAGCAATGAGATTGCCTTTATCCCGCTCTCAGCGCAAACCACATCAGCTCCATACTTTTTCAGAGCTCCCGCTGCCACTCTGAGGTTTACGTTGTTATCGTCCACAATTAAAATTTTTCTGCCAAGGAGAAGGTTCCTGAGAATCAAAGCAGGAGGTCCCTTGTGTTGAGGTGTTTCTCTGTTCCCAATACCCAATCCCCTCTGCAAAGTTGCTGCTAGCATACTCGCCCTCAATGGTTTCACTATCACTATTGGAGGATCTATACCGAAAGCATCTATTGACAAGTCTACTGAGTTTGCTAACAAAACCAATTTAGGAGACTGGACAAGAGGATCCTTGTGCAGCTTCTTAATGAATACATCTGCTTCCCTATTCCATATTTCTTGCTCTACGAGTATCATATTTACAGTGGTAGTCCCAATCTTCATATAACGTAGAGCCTGTTCAACACATGAAACTACTTCGACTCGAATTCCCAGGCGCTGAAAATGGTACCACGAGACTTGCGCCCGAGCAGGCCTATGGTCCACAACTACAGCTTTCATGCCCCGAAATTCTGAGAATATGGGCTGGTTGTTGTTCTGCTGGTCGCTCTTTCTTTCAGTTGGTTGCATGCCATTGGAAAATACAGCAGTAAATGTGAATGTGGATCCGACCTTGGGAGTACTCGAGAATCCAATTTCTCCCTTCATCAGTCCAACTAGACATTTGCTTATGCTAAGCCCAATTCCTGTGCCTCCATGCGTCCTGGATATGGATGGTCCGACTTGCATGAAAGGCGTAAATATACGGGACTGCGCTTCTAAAGGGATCCCTACGCCAGTATCCTCAACTGAGACGATTAGGTTGATATCAGGTGGAGATGACGCAAAGCTCAGATTCCCATTGGAGTTGAAAGCTTTAAAGTTTTTCCAGCTCCTCTGCCGGTCTGCAACTAGAAGCCCACTCAGAGTACTTTCCGGAGATGATGCTGTCTCCCCATCGGTAGATTCTAATAGCTCCTCCACCAAATGAACAGATACAAAGATGTGTCCTTTCTCAGTGAACTGCTAGGATATTTAGAAAAGATCAGCTCCTTGTATCAGCCATCTAGGAGGAATGATCAGCAAAGAATATAACAAACAACTTACCTTAATGGAATTACCCATAAGATTTGTGAGTATTTGTCGAAACCTCCCAGGATCACCAATTAACATCTCTGGAACGCGATCAGATATGTATACTGCCAACTGCGTTCATAAGCAACAACACTCGAAAAATCAGTAAGAAAGACTTACAAGTTTCAAACCTTGCTTTGCAGATCATAAAGATCGTTTCGTAAGTTACCTCAACCCCTTTTTGTTGGGACTTGGCAGAAAAGAGTGACAGGACATCATCTAATATTCCTCTCAAATCAAACCGCACCTCCTCAAGCTCAAGCTTTCCAGATTCAATCTTTGCTTGGTCCAAAACCTCGTTTATTAGTGAGACTAAAGCTTTTCCACTTGCCTGTGCGGTCCTAACATAATCCTGTTGTGTAACATCTAATTCTGTGTCCATAAGCATATGCAACATTCCTACAAGCCACATCAAAGTCAACATGAGATCAAACGATATTTGCTTCTGTTTGTTCTTGAGAAAATATGTGAGAGAAGGAGGCATAATAGTGGCCATTTCAATACTCACCAAGAACACCATTCATTGGAGTTCTGATTTCATGTGAAACCGTGGCAAGGAACTGCAGAAAAAACAATGTTTAATTTCGACCCTTCTCTCAAAAATAGAAAGCTAAAAGCTTAATATACTGTGGAAAACTATTAGCTGAGGATGATGTATGTACCTGTGACTTTGCAACATCTGCTGCTTCAGCCTTTTTCTTGAGAAGCTCCATTTTATCACAATCTTCTTCAACTTTGATTATCCGATTCACGGTAGCATGGATTATTTGTGCAATAAGCAACGCAATCACAAGCATACCCGATGATGATAGCATCGGTAGCACTGGCCATGGTGGTTTCTGCTTAAATCTTCAAAGAGGAAGAAGCTCACAACAGAATGTTAGAGCCTGGATTCATGCAAACAATAAGAAATAGAAGACATGCTGAATTGGCCCAAGTACCTGCAGCGCATTTCATGATTTCTAAATGGATCGCCAAAGATTAGTGGACTACTAACACATTCCAACCCATCAGCCGACACATTTGAACCGTACATGCTAATCGGTTGAGAGCGATTGGTGGTATCGTATACATTCACAAGAATGGTTTGCTTGCTAGCCAGTTGCTGAAGCAAGTTTTCCACCAGGGACTCGATGTCAAATACTCCACCAAGATACCTTCAGGGGCATCAATAGAGATCAATGAGCAAAAATGATATCTGTAAATCTTATGCGTTATTGCGGAAAATATCTAACTCCAATTATTTTTTTAGACGCCTATGCTACACACCCGTTAGTAGCCTCAATCCTCTCTTTTGGCGTTGCATTGGAGGGGAGATCTCTCTTGTAGACTGCAAATGTCAAGATCACCCCAAGTCTATTTGTCTTTATCAATGGGAAAGGAGCTGTCAAAACCCCTTTACCTGAGCTCCTGGCCCGCAACACGTTTTCACGATCTTCCTGTCAAGAAGAATTTAGTGAGATTGAGTCACGTCTCAGTTAAAGCAGTGAACTAAACTATAACTATAAAATTAGAACTAATAAAAGAGCTTACTTTCCCAGACAGCATATCGAGAGAAACCACATGGGAAACAGTGTCCTGAGCAAAGATGACTGGAGCATACTCTTCTTGAACAGGGGATGGTTCCAAAGCTTCAGGGTCATAGTCATCCTTGTGAACTGGGTTTTGTTCAAGAGAATACATCCTCCTAATAGTCCAACCTTGCTGCCTCTCAAATTCTTCCCTCTCTGAATGGAGCACCCTCACAGCATATGCAACCCCGCTCGTGAGAGGCCTCTCAAAGGAAGTTCTATCAGTGTACTCTGAGAAAGTCCTCTACACAAAGCTTATTGATGTTAGTATATTGTTCGCTAGTACTCAAGAAGATAGGAATCAAGCTTATTGAAGGGAAAATCTTTCATACTTTGAGGATTGTTCATATACTACAATTTATGTTCGTTCGACTAGCAAGACTAGAATCAAAGTTCCCAGAGTTTTTGATATCATAAGTCATAACACAACTCCAAAGAGATTGGAAGACAAGAATCAAGAAGAATACCTGATCAATAGCAGAAGGAAACTTGCCATGGTGGAAGGTGGAGATCAAGATAGACATGGCTTGAACATGATTCATGCTAACGTTGAACTGATCCTGCAGCATACGAGCTCTCTCATCGCACATACTAGCTAGCGTCTCTTTCCTCTTCTCAATAGCGTGAGAGCTACAGTACCAGAGCGTCCAGATGGAGACCACAACCCAGAAGACGATCCAACCAATCACAAAGTTCCTCCAAAAAGTCTTGTTGACAGAGCCAAGAAACTGATAAGAGAAACTCGGGATCTTGAGTCCGCTGCTGGAGATCCTGCTCCAGAACCACATCTTATTCTTCTTCTTCATCGTCGTCATCTTCGTCTTCTCAGGATCACCGACAGAGCCAACTAAAAGACTAGACTTGTCCTCGATCCCACCATCAACGAACCACGAAACGAACCAGCAGCATAGCATCCAGAAGAAATGCCCAATCTTCACACCAAACCCTAGCACATGGAACAGACTCATCCACCACTTGAATACACGATCAACCCCCAAGAAACAGAGTGATTGCAACCAACTCAATTCAAGTCAGAGAAGCTCTCAAGACTTAAAACTCAGAACCAAACAAAAACCCTGTACACAAGGGGGAAGAATCACAAAGGAAGAATTTTTGTAGCTTCCCACAAATAAGAAAAGAAAAAGAAACCCCAAGACACAGGAACGTGTCAGATTAGACAACCTAAAGGGCTCTAATTGAGAGATCAAAGCTGTTACTTAATCAAAGATGACGAAAGAGATGAGAGACAAAACAAAAACAAAAAAGGTAGAAACTTGGAACAGGAACTTAAAGTTCCAAAGCGAGATTCCTCGAAATTCAAAACAGGAAACAAAAACTGTAACAGGGCGTACTATAATTCGCTTGGAGGTTAGGTCCAATATAACAGAAAACTTGAGTGTGTTGATGATGATGATGATGATGATGATTATGATTGATGAGAGAAAGAGGGAAAAGAGTGAATAAAGCAGCAACAAGGCAGGAAAGTGAATAGGAGCTGGAGAGGCTTCAGTGGATTATCTAATGGGAGAGAAAACTAAGAAGTAGGAAGAGAAGAAGAAGAATCTATCATCGGAAAAGATGAGAAGAATATGGTGGAAGACAAATGTCTGCTTCCTTCTCTCTCTATTATCTGATTATCTTTCTTTTCTTTTTTCATACTTCCAATATAGTATATTTTTTAATCTTAAGCATATGTACTAAATACAGATCATTCAGACAAGAAATTCTAAATTATTCAGACAAGAAATTCGAAATTAAATCCAGATAT
>VBRH01000633.1:18608-35534 GCA_014578085.1 Cardamine resedifolia | reverse complement strand
TCAAATATAATGAAACTATGAAAGAGTTCGGAATTCATGTTGCCACCGAATCATATGGGCATGGTAGGCAATATTTTGGTGATGGGGAACATGCTTGGTATCAGAGGTAGCTGAGATCAATTGGTGAGGCTTTGTTAACTTATCTCTGATATTAATATATTAATATTAGGCTAATGATTAATCTGGTATCTTCAACCTATCTTTGTTATAATGAGAAAAGCTAATTTCCGGTTTTCGAGTTGTGTGAAATACAGAAAAACAGAAGTAAAACCGGATTATTTTGGGTTTGATTAGATTTGATTTGACAAAGTTTTGATTTGGTTGGATAAACTGAAAACATACGTATTTTAAATGAAATATTAAATTAGTCCAATAAATCTATGATATCTATCCGTAGAAAATAGTATAATTCTAGTTTAAAAACATAACTTTGTGCGATAATGGTTTTGGGGATGAGTGGTTTAGGAGAGTCGCGGCGGCGTTGAAGGCGGTTCGTGCTCGCTTGTTTTGCTCCGGGAGTTCGCCACGGTGACTCGAACCCGCCGGAGCAATTCCAGTTCGTAGAGGGACATTCTTCGACGTGGCTGCGGCGGCTATTAGATTCGTTTAACCTAATCGTAATCCCTTTCTGTTTTTTGGTTCTATATCTCGGTTGTCTCTAACCGGTCTTAAACCGATGCCCACTAAAAAATGGGGTGTAACACCTTTTAAATTTATTGCATCAAATTAACAAAAAAAAAAAAAAAAACATAACTTTGTGATTGAATTTTGGTTTTCTCAGTTTGGTTCGGTTAATATGTTTAGACCAAAATCGAATGCCGCTACAGACTTTAATGAAAATCAGGCCGTCGCATCTTTAAAAGCTAAGAAACCATGTCGTTTTTAGTGTCCCTAAACAGCGCGTTGTCCGACACTTGAATAAACAAATTAACAAACCCTTTATTTAAAAACCCTAGCAGGGTACGGATCTTAAACCCATCTCCGATTCACGTTTGAAGAAATTTGAAAATCCTCACCCAAATTTTCACAGGCGATAATCGGAAGAGAAGAAGGATGGTTTGGTTTCAATGCGAAGACTGTGGAGAGAATCTGAAGAAGCCAAAGCTCCCGAGTCACTTCAGAATGTGCAGTGCCTCAAAGGTCTCGATTTCAAAATTTCTTCTTTGTTCTTCTGATAAAATCGAAACTCTTTGATGATTATTTTGTTTAAATCTCTTCGTTTTTGTGATGCCAATTTATAGTTATCTTGCATTGATTGTGGAGAAATGTTTGGGAAAGATAGTGTACAAAGACATAACCAATGCATTACTGAAGCTGTAAGTAATCACCATTTCTAATCAATCTTAGGTTTTTTTGGCTATGTATTGGATTTAAGAGATTGAAAGATTTTGTTTTTGTGTATTGAATGTTTTAGGAGAAGTATGGTCCAAAAGGTCAGTCAAAGCCATCTAATGGCACACCTGCTAAGCCAAAGGATAATTCAAAGCAAGAGCCCGATTTCGATATAAATGTGGGCTTATCGAATCGATATCCATGGTTTTGTAGGTAATTCACATCTTTCAACCTGAATGCAGTTCTATGTATGAGGTTTTTCTAGACTGTTTAGGAGTATAATGAAGCTGGTTGTATCTTTGGATTGATGGAGTACTAATGTAGACTTTTGTTTTAAATGTATTGTGTTTGTTTGGTGAGATTTGATGAGGACATGCTTTTGAGTATTTATATATTTGGTTGCAGTATATGTAATACAAAGGCGACAAGCCAGCAGACTTTGGTTGCACATGCGGATGGGAAGAAGCATCGAGGAAAAGCAAAAGCTTTCCATGCTAGACAACAACAATCATATGCACAATCCACGGTGGATAAGAAGGAAGCAATTGTAATTGAAAATGCTTCTAATGGCGATTCGGAGCAGAAGAAAGTGGATTTACCTGTTTCGTTAGGTGTTGCGGCGAATGGAGACTCGCATGCTGAGAAAAAGAGAAAGCTAGAGACTTTGGATGAAATGAGTAAAGGTGAGGTAGTTCAATCCGAAGAAAAGAAAGCGAAGAAGCAGGACCATGAGAAGAAAATCAATTGGAAAAAGTTGATAACATCGGCTTTGAAGTCTGTTAGTATCTATCAATTCATTGAATTTTGGTTTTCGATTTAACTTCTTTCTTGCAACTTGCAATATCCAAAATTACCAGTGCAATTTGACTACATAATGTATGTAACACCATCTATGAATTCATATTGATTCAGAACGAAGAAAAAACTTTGAAGATGAAGAAACTGAAGAAGCTCGTTCTGGAATCTCTTGTGGATTCAGGTGTAACTCAAGACAAATCTGAGCTCAAGGCTGAGCTAGAGCTAAAGGTCAGGAAAATCTCATCTGCCTAATTTATAAGCAACGATCTGTTACCGCTTTAGAAAGATCTTCGCACTAAAGTCTTTTTGTTCTTGCAGGTGAACTCGAGCTCCAGATTCACAGTTGACGGGAAATATGTGAAACTAGTAGCTAAAGATTGAGTCTAGGTCTTGTTTCCAGTCACATTTTTGTCGCATGATTCATTACTATTACTGTCTGTTCTAAATGTGGAATCTCATCAAACAATTGTATTTTCTTGACAAATGTGTTTGGCTCCAAAATCCAGTTTTTGAAACGTTTAACTGAGTTTTTGGTAAATTCTGAAACAGCCCTGAAATCGTGACTCTAATTCGAGGAAACGGAAGTAATAATTAGTGTGGTTAAAATATGTGCCGTTTTCTTTTTAACCAAATTGGTTCTTATGCGAACAAAGTATAGCCTACATTTCGAAGACATTGATTGGTTAAAAATTAAAATGAATTATGAATATCATCAACACATGAAATAACAAAAAGAGTTGGATGATAAGAATAAATGTTACTATTTATATAATACAAGGAAACATGCTAAATGGGTCAGTCCCATGTGTGTGTGTTTTTTTTTTTTTTAATTATGTGAATTTTCTCCATCAATTTTCGCATATGCTATACAAAATTACATATATTTGAATTTGGATTCTATTTTTTTTCACTTGCAATAAATTTTTTGAAGATTATTACCAAAAAATGTGTAATAATATATAAAAAGAATCTAACTCATATTTGCTGACATGAAATATTCATGCAAAAAGATTTAAGCATTTAGAAGAGTTAAGATGTGTTAGTAAGGTTACTCTGAAGACATTTCCAGCAGCAATGAAAAGTTACATATTCGCTTGTATTATAAAGGTTGATTTATGGTCCATTTGTATCATTTATCTATCTCGATCGAGGTACCTATGATAAACCAAAAATATTTATTTTTGTTTTATGATGTTTTAAGTTTATTGAATCTAATAAAATTACACAATTCTTATATATTTCGATTCTGTGTTCACTTCTAAAACTGTAATCTCTCTACGGAGTTGTAGGGATCACGATTGTTGTGTTTGTTCTCATGCTACTGAAAGCTTTAACATCTAAAGTGATTATTTTGTGTGTTTGTGATAGTATGTTTTCTTTCACAAAATACTATAATTAGAGCTTTCATTTTTTTCTTTTTCTTAGGCAAATCAAAGATGTCACAAATGATCACTTAAAGAATCAATGAATCGAAAAAAACCGCAAAATCGAAAAAAAAACTGTCGAAAGTTAAGTTATATTGCCTTAAGAGTCGCCTCTATCCACTTAAAAAGAATATCCACATAAGCATATATAAATAGTTTGGAAACAACATCAATACATTAGATATTTAGACATCATATATACTCTTGAGAAGGATAATGAAAAGTTAAATTTAGCAACCAACAAAACAAAAGAATTACCCAATTGATGCAATGTCTATGATGATGCAGTGATGGGTAATAAATCCTAGAAATGCATACTCTCTATCAACAACTATCCTCGAGCTCCAACTTGGGTACTAAATTTTGCTTTTTAACGAATGCCACATGCTTTGATCTTCTCTCAAAACATGTTCCATGCTTCATGTTTATTGTTATGGAAAAAAAGATGAAACCATCAAATATGGATTCTAGTTATCCATTAGGACTTAGGAGATGCAATCTAATTGGATAATACGTCTATATTGTTGGTCGCATATGCAATAGCAATGATGGGTTTAGTTCCGTAAAGATGGTGAAATCACTTACCTTGAGCATCTCAAAATTTTTATCTATAATGTATTTCTACTAGAGATTGACGCTTTTTTTGCTAAATTTTGTCAGAATATATACAGAGAGTAGCTTTCCTAAAAAATTTCTTCACAGATTCAGCCGTAATTAAGTCGGTCAATGAAACAGGCTGCCAACCGCATTCAGGCCAAAAAACTTACTTGTTTGAAAAGCAACATCATATGATATTGTAATGTCGAAATATACAAATAATAAATAAAACAGATAGTACGACATACATATTGCAATGTGGAAAGCAAAACACGCAAGTTTCCTTTCACAAATACTATAATTAGAGTTTTCTTTGTTTTTTGTTTTTTTCTTAAGGCAAATAAAAGATGTCACAATTGATATTGCTCATACAAAACAGATTGGTGAAGTCGATTGGTCTGATATGTAAGAGAAGCACCAACAGAAAAGTAGTGTAAGCCTATTATGAGAATGAGTAGAGAATAAGTAGACTATTATGTTATATCAACTGATATTCTTTTATCCAATTTTGTGATTTACACTAAATGAGTGATTTTAACTAATGAAAATGCGGTAATAAAGTACTTGTATTAAAGATTTTTTCAAAAATAATCAATATTTTTCTTTATATAGTAGATATGCATACATATATCAAATTTAGGTTTGCAAGTTTTGACTACATACATATGTGAAGGGTTTTCGACATTTTGGAGCGTTTTTTTTTTTGTAATTCTTTTTGTTTCGTCATCATAAATAAAATGAAATCAATATGATGAATTGACTTGTTAGATGATGAAATCTATTTTCTTCAATTGGTAATAACATGTGTAGATTCACCAGTTTGCATAGAACCCCAAAAGTAGTATAATTAAATTTTATGTAAGGTTTTTGTAGAATTAATAATTAGATCAACTAGTGAAATACTGTTTTCAAACAACTAAGCAAGTAATAAAAGGTAAACTGTAGACTAACCTAAATTTTTCTATTTTATTATAATTTCAGTTCAAATATATCTCCATCTCATATCGTTTTGTTCAAATATGATTTTTATAAATGTAACTTTTAATTGTATAAATTAGTTTGTATTTTTTTTTTTTTGACAACAATTTTGCATCCCTCTGTTTTTATAGTTTAAAAAGTGATTTTTATTATATATCAAAAATGGATGGGTTGGACAAATACATGAAACACGATATGACGTCAAAAAAGAGACAGCACGATGTTTCACAGCATGTTCAAGTCATTGCGCATGTGAAAGAGAACTGGTCCTCGAAAATTTGAGATTAAATATTTCATTTTGGTTAACTGTTTTTTCGTAATTACTAAAATGTCCTAAAAACTACATCCTAAAAACTACATCCGACCCTGCCAATATAAAAAATGTATAAAAAGTCAAAACAAATCAGGTTTTTAGATATGAAGTTCCAATCAATCAATTATCTTAAGCCTCAAATGTTACAGACAGACACCATGTTTTAAAATTTGAGCATTTTTAAATATTTGATTCTTTATTATTAATGTAAGATGGAAATGAAAATCTTTGAGAAATATTGTATTGGTTAATAAACTTATTAAAAAAAATTTAATGCTATAAATTTAAACCTTACATAAATTATATATAGTTTTCATTATCTCGCATTCTCATACATCGACCCAACATATCAACATCGTTTAGTCGGCGATGATCTTTATAAATTTTAACTATTATAGATATTATGAAAATGTGTAGAGAATAAGTGACTATTATGTTATATCAACTGAATTTCATTTACTCAATTTGGTGATTTACACTAAATGAAATTATTTTAACTAATTTTCTAATGAAATATGTGGTAATAAAGTATATATTAAAGGTTTTTTTTAATAAATATTTTTAATATATATAGTAGATATGCATATATTTATCAAATTTAGGTTTGCAAGTTTTGACTACATATAGATGTGCAGGTTTTTCAACATTTTTGAGCATTTGTTAGGAAAATTTTGAGCATTATTCTTTGTGTTTCTTCATCATGAATCAAATGTAGAGCACGAAATCATATAATGAATTGAATTTTTGCTGATGAAATCTATTTTTTTTTTTCAATTGGTAATAACATTTATAGATTCACTAGTTTGTATAGAACCCAAAAGTAATATTATTAAATTTTATGTAAGGTTTTTGTAGAATAAATAATTAGATCGATTAGCTAAATATTGTTTTCAAACAACTCAACAAGTAACAAAGGGTAAACTGTAGACTAACCTAAAATTTTCTATTTTATTATACTTTCTATTATTTTCTTAATATTTATTAGATTTGTTATACCTAAATATTTTTCCGAAACCAAGTAACAACAAAAGATATATAAGAGTTGCCATCTGGATATATCATATTGATCAAAGGTAGGATTTATCATCTTGTAAATAATTAAATATACTAATACCATTAGATTGAATCATTGAAGAAAGATTTTAACGCTTCAATATTTGATACATCCAAATATTTTTTATTTCATAGATTCATCGATTGGTTTTGTTGACAATGACATTCTAAAGTACAGTAATTGTTGGTTTTGTACCAATTAACAATTCATAAACTATGTGATGAAGTAGACTTCGAAATCAATATAATAACCCCCTTTTGCATAAAGCACGAACAGAAATAGAAGTGTAAGATAGACTGATGAGACAAAACACAAACACGAGATATTTTCTTATTATCTCAAAGATAACAATATCAAACATACTATCTTATAATATCGAAGCTAGCATCTTTACCTTTACAATACAAATAGTCAACAACATAGAGAGGTAAAGACTAAAGAGTATACACAGTGACCTGTTAATGGAGGGAGAAACTGAATTTTATTAAGGAACATAAAAGGTATATACAGAGAGGTAATTAATGGTCCTGAGGTTATAAAAACTACAAAAACAAAACCAAAGATGAAAGAAGAAGAAGAAGAAGAAGAAGAGCCTTCATTTATATGTATAAATTTATATCACTACAACATCACATCATCACTCCTCTTTCCTTTCGTTCTTTCTTTCTGCCACAACAGCTTTTTTACAGCCGGAAGTTAAACTACCAACCTACCTTACCCGCCAGATCCAAATCAAGAAAGTAAAAAGAGTTTCACCCGAGAAATCGGAATTGTAAGAAGACGAAAAAAAGCCTAAGAAGAAGAAAATTATGAAGGAAAGAATCTATATGACCTAATTTTCTGGAGCTAACATACGAATAACCCGTTTCTAGTAATGATTATTCGCCCAAGGAACCAAAACTTTTTCTTTTACCTTGTGCTTTTTTTGTTATTGTTGTCAACTAGTATAACCAACAAAACTATACAGATATAGATGGAATGAGAGGGAGAGGTAACCTCATAACTTTATGTTCAGCCCTGAGAGATCATCCATTGGTATTCCAAGCTCCATGAAATCAAAATCTTCTTCGTCGTCAATGTTTAACCATGAACTAATATCACCTGGCTGCTGATCAAAATCTTCTAGACCTCCTAAGCCATCTGGTATTTGTAACTGAGAAAAGTCGAGAATTGGCTCTGTCTCCTCTACTGCCTCCAAGTTATTATGCTCGCTGTTGGCTTCATTTTGTCTTGGTAATGATGGTTTGGGTTGCTCCAGGACCCTAACAGATGAAGATATCTGAGCTGTTTTCTGCTTCGGTTTTGCTTTCGGTTTTCTTTCACCCTTAGCATTCGTCATGGAAGGCCGGCCGATCTTATTGGTTCCGCTTCTAGATGAAGCCTGCCCTTTCCCATCTCTGTCCCTGTCACTTCTCTTTCCTTTTGTACTACTTGAGAGTTGTGTCCCAATACCAACATCATCAAGCAGCAACTCTCTCTTTTTGACCCTATTCGACCATGATATATCTTCTTTCCCCGTCGTTTGTTCTAGTAAAGCGTTTTCAGATGGTAGAACATCAGAAGAATTGGCGTAGTTCTCCAAGCTCAGTCCAAAGCGTGCCAACGAAGAGCTTGGTTGTGAGCCCATGGGTGCTGTCAAGGAATGAAAGAGAAATACAAATTAGCAAAGTGAGTATGGAATAAAAGAGTTTTCGTTATTTATACGGGCAATAGATTGTACTTGAAGTCGACGGATTATGCTCCATATCTTCAGCTGTTGCCAGCCCGGAAATGAACATATCCCTAATTTCAGGCTCACTGAAGCAGCTTTTTCCCGTCTTTTCGAATTGATGGCATCGTTCAAGCGTCCTTTTAACAAAAGCCAAAGCAGCCTGCTTTGATATCTTGTTATTTGAATTCTTTCCACCAGCGGTGTGATGACGCCGACTTGCCTGTAAAAGAACGAAACAAAGGTAACAAATACCTAAGAATAAGTTGGCAACGCCAAGTAAAAAAATAAATGAAAATGAGCCAACTTTAAGACAATCAGTTTACCTTGCTCTTTTCATATGCCATTTCGATGAGCTTTTCATAACCAAGCTGATCAAGCTCCCTACGTAAAAGGAAAAAAATACAGGTGAAAAAACGTCAGATCATACTTCAGATCCACAATGGCATTCACAAAAATGAAAGTAAGGGAAAATTCATACTTCTCCTGAAGTTCTTTCATCTCTATGGCAGGCTTTAGCAGCCTATCCACCATCTCTTTCTTCTTGGAACCCTGAAAAAATAACATAAGAGGCCATCAAACCGTGTTTTTCTCCAGATAAAGTAAACATGGGACACACAAATATTGCTTTTGTTCTTATACAAGGATTGCTTAAAAAACATCAGAATCACCCTAAAGTACTTGTTAGCTCGCAAGGGAGAGAAGAAATCCATAATAAATCAATATAGTATTTGATGAGAAAAATACCTCCTTGCAGATAGCCTCCTCCAACTTTTTAATTTCGTCAGCAATTCCTTCATCCTCCACGTTTGAGATACTAGGCTGTAAAAACACAAGAACAACATACCAAGTCGCAAGAAACTTCAGCAATCAGAGGCAGAAGTACATAGCAGTAATAAATGAATAATTAAGATAATAGACAGTATACCAATGGTTCTAAGGATAGTCCAATAGACTTTGCTTCCAGATAAATCTTTTCATCTATCCCCAATTTATCATATTGAATATCTAAGAAGTCAATGGGAGAATGATCTGGAAATTTGCCATTGCAGTGGTGGGCTGACTTATTTACATCCTTGAACAGAATTGCAGACCCATCATCTTCTGATTCATCAAGTTCCAGCCTTTCATTGTTCCTAAACCCATTAAACTCCACCATATTATTGAGAATACCGAATTCTGAGTCCTCGTCAAGATCATGCATGGCTCCAAACCCATCAACTTGTGAATCTTCGTTTGCACCCATTGAGTCTTCAGAAATTAAAGCTGATAGCAATCTCTGGTAAAGTGGAGAAGCCTTGGAATCCACCCTTTTAGTTGCAAGTTCTTCAGGAAATAAATCACAGCTATCAAAGTCAGAGGATGTCAAAACGGGTGTAGGACCATTGGAAGAGAGTTCTCCCTGAAAGAGAGGGGAAAAGCATTTCATTATTGAGTATCTAAAATGTGTTGTAAGTTTAGATGATTGGAAATCCAAATAGCTTCCCTAACACTGCAAATATAGCTGTCAAATCACGTACAATAACAATTCTTACAGACATTTGACACCATTATTCTACTTTTTTGGGATTTTCTCCTTTGCCTTTTACATTTACATAAGTGGGGTGCAGATAGATACCTAGGGAGCAATGCATAGTGAAATTATTGCTACTCTTATCCAACTATAAATCTACACCCTAAGTTTCCTAACCAACTAGACTATTACTTCAGGAGGTCGGGTGTGAATAGTTATTACCCAACAAAGATATATCTGTCAAATCCTTAACTATGCGATCTGAAAATGAAGTAAAAAATATTACCTGTTGTTTCATGAAATTGATATGATCATCAGATATATAGCAAAAGTAGCGTTCCATTTGCTTCCAGAAAGAGTTGGGAAAATTCTGAGCTGCAATAATAACAAGACAATTAATCCAGGACAATATGGTATATAACGTAAAAGCGACTGAGGAAAAGATATTTTACCAAAATTTACAGCTGAGTTGACAGCTGCTAGTAGCTCCTCATGGCCATCATCTGAACCGACTAAGAAATGTAACCAATCCATGAATAAAGAAAAAAATCCACTCAAAAGAGCAATTCTTATTCAACTGAACTTGTTTTACCATGAAAATCTAGTGTTGGAGCATCTGTTGCCGTACGTGTGTAAACCCTACGTTCATATATTTTCCTACCGGGTGGACGACCCAGCCTCCTGCACAGAACTCAAGAAAAATCTATGAGATAAACATGGACTACAAAAAAAAAATTAATCACACAAGAAAAAAAATTCAAGAGGACGTGGAAAATAAGAACGATCTCTACCTTCCATTCTTGTCATAAACAGGAGGTCTTGCACTGCGAAGATGTTTCGCTGTTCCAACATTCTTAAGTTTCTCTACTCCCATTGGGTTGAGAGACCTTGCGGAAGAAAAGCCACGGCCTGTCCTTCCTTGCCTTCTCACACCATCCCCAATCTCTTCACCAGCAGCAGGCTTGTTACTTTTTCTTGATTGTAAAGCAGGGATGGACATTTTAGGAATATTCTGTGCAGCTTTCCCATCAACCTCATCAGACTGTTTCCCCTTGTCTTTAGACTTGATCTCAGGGGTGCCAGATTCTTCACTTTCTGATAAGGCTGCAGTGGAGAAACTGCTTTCACCTTTTAGTTTCAATTGAGGAGAAGCAGCTGGGGAGCGTTTATGAAATCCAAACCCAGTTTCACTACAACCAGCATCTGATATATTATCAGAGTAGGGAACTTCGTCGTTACTAGAAACAATGGGCACTAAATTCGTCCTTCTTGCTATCCGGGATATCTTTTGTGGTCTTTGACTGGCCCACTGAGTGACAGGTGGTGATGAAGACTGATTTGATGTCATACGCTTTCGATGTGCAACCCCTGACAATGTTGGAGGCTTATTTGTACAGCCAGAGATATCCCAGTCACTTGGGGATGGAGTGTTATGGAGTCCTGGAGATAGTTTTGGTGGTAACCCCGATCCTGATCTAGGCCCACGAACTGAAGCATTTGTTTTCGTGTTTGAAACCAGACTTGAAGAATTGAAGTCGTCGTGAATATTTGACCTTCAATGAATTCAACAGAGTAATAAGTACATTGAACAATGATCAGAAACAACAGTGGCTAAAGATCATGAAGATGATGGTATGGTGATTTGAAATCTTATGACAAAAGTTCATGTGATTGATAGAAAAATTCAAAAATATGTGATTACGATTATAGTACATACTTGTTGACAGCCCTGAGATTCACCCTTTCCTTTTCTGAGCCAATGGAGCGTTCTCTCTTCTCATTGTACAAAGAATTGTGATCAGAATCAACCCTCGGCAGTGGAGAATTCCCAGCCAAGCTCGTCTGGTGAGAGAGGTTATCAGATCTTCCATACCCAGTAGCTCCATTACAAGCTGCTTGCCTACAAAAATAATTCAAACAGAAAATTTTACACAAAAGAATAACCATTAAAGAAGACAGAATCCAATCGACTGACAGGGCAAGAAAATAAAGAAGTAAACAAAACAGAGTGACTAATTCAATAAAGTGAATAAATCCCAGTAGATTCTGAACCCTTGAAAACATAATCTACCCCACTTTAATGGATTAAAGAAATCATCTGAGTCAAGGACATTTCTTCAGTTAACAAAATCCCAGTAAAATTGTGGAAATAAAATTACGGGAGATATTGACGGTGAAAGTGCACACCTCATACTCATGTATCTCCAACATACAGAAGTTATTTAGAGCGTAAAGAGTCATCAATCTGGCACATACTTCTATAAGGCCAGATAAAATCATGTAAATAAAGAAAGAATGAAGTCAACAATTGAATTTCTGACATTCCACTTATGATTTCTTTCCTAATAAACTAAAAATGGCGGACAGTAAATGGTAAGTAGTGCAAATACGAGGTCTTCAAAAGAAAGTTTGCTAGCTAGGTACATAGGAGCAAAAGTAATTTGGAAAACACACATCTAAGAACATGGCGACAATCAATAAATAAGGATAGTAAATATCAGCGTTAGACCTTGTATATTGAGTGCACAAAAAATTATCACGTACATACAACAGGTCATACCTTAACATGTTTGAGTCACCATTCAATCTCGACCGGGTGTCTCCCGTTGATTTCTGTTGTATGCCCTGCTTCAAGTCTCGGTAGCCATCAACCAATTTATTTGAGGCCAAGTTGGGATGACAGTCCGCACTTATAGAGGAGCGTTTTTTCTTCATTTTTGACTTTTCCCAACCATCAATACCAATTGAAGTTCGATCTTCACCCTGAATTGCATTATGATTTGCCAGCCGCATTATTTCTTTATCTTTTTCTACAGCCGCCGACTGTCGAACAATAGAATTGCTTCGAACATCCATCTGAACCATAAAATAAAGAGATTAAGGTCTCCTGCAGCAATAATGATGCACTTACTAGTAATAAGAAAACTAAGATTTGAAAAATACTATCACACAAAAATTTCTTATAAACTTTTATCAAAGCTTAAAAAAAAAAAAACAGTTAGATTCATATTATCAAATATACTCAGGCCGTAACAGTATTATGATATAAAATAACAGGCGTAAATGCAAAAATAGTTGAGAAAATGTTAAATATAAGAAGACAGGCTGTGATATATCATTCCTTGATAAACACTTAAATTTGCATGCAACTCGAAATACATTAAAAATACTACTTTTGGTAACAAAAAGTTGCCTTAATTACGAAGCTTCTATATCATATCCAAAACTACAAAGTGTAATCAGTGTCCAATTTTTTCACCAAAAACTTGTTCAAAAGATGCGCCTTTTCAGTAATCAGAAACGTGCGCAATGTAATTCGAACAGAAGACTGCATTATAGTATATAAGGCTAATTTTTCAAGTAAAAGCCAAGATAACAACTCCAAACGGGTAATATATTAAAGGATGTTAAAATTAGGAATTACCATGGAAGTACGTGTTCGCTTATTTGGAACACCACTTTTAGGATGTTCATCCAACTTTTGCTGGTCAATCTCAAAACCACCAGCCAGGGTCTGACCTTGAATTCCCATTTTACCTAGGCCTGGTCCTGATACAAGGCGATCACCAGAAAACCCTTCTGGTCGAGACCTCTTCTTTGTAGGTACACTTGGGAAAAACTTGTTAAATACAGAAGAAGCTTCGTTGAAAATTTTTACACGCTCCCTGTGACCACAAAAAGGAAATGAGCCAAAAGAGCACCTCAAACACAACTAACTAAATTGTGGTAGTTAAACTACCTGGCCTTCACATTGTTTTCTCGCAGACCAGCCTTTAATCTTTTGATCTCTTCTGGTATAGGAGATGGAATTAACTTCCCTTTCAATGATCCACTAGGAGACTCATCTCCTTGTATTCCAAGAGCAATGCTCGCATGCCGCTTAAAGTCACCTTGACGAATAGATTTGTGATCTGCTGCAACCACCTTAGGATCAAAACGCAAACATTGCAAGAAATCTGTTACATCGGTTTGTGCTAGTGGTGAAGTGCTCCTCAACATGATTGGATGAGATGGGACCGGATGTTCCATGGACTCACGAAAGCTACTCGATCTTTCCATCTGTGTGGCAAAGTTAGATCTGTATAGAGGCCTATCTAGCCCACCAGAAGAATAATCAAACTTCCCAGGTGCTGACATTCCCTCAGCTCTTGAAAGTCTTATGTTTTATTATAAACACTAAATACACAGTGAAGCATGACAAGCTGTAGCACATAAATGCTGATTCTCAGCTCTCAAATAATTGATTTAAGATGCACCTGCCATGATGTCAACAGAAATTAATACATTAGTAAATGCCATAAGTCGTTTCCATGAGTATAGCATTTGTACAATTACTCGCAAGACAAACAAATTCCAAGAAGAACTTAAACATGAAAACAAGTAAGAAAGTGAAGTGAAACATCTGATTTACCAACACTTGAAAAGGCCAAAGAACAAACTCCAATATCTAGACTATACACAAACACAGGAATCCCTTTATGTGGTTTCAGATTAATTTGGTTTCTTGACGCAGTCATTGCATATATTTGGCTTCATAAGCTAATATTCTTTATGAACTTTAGACGGAAACTGCCAGAACCATGCTCAAATCCTTAATAGAGGAGAAACTCGTATACTAAATACTGCAACTAATCTGCCCCAGCTTAAGATCTAAAACCAATAAGGGAATGCATTAAGTGACCACATACGCTAATGTACAAAAAAAGGCAAAACCTCTAGTAAAGTTCGAAAATGACCCAAGCAAAAATATAGATGCTACTCAAACTATTCTAACCTTACTTAAAGGAGTTGCCTTTTACTTACAGGTGATAAATGTTGAAAGATTCCTCCAATTTTCACTTCCGCTTAGTTCGTTGAGCACCAGACACAAATAGAGACAGCTAAATCACTTAGCCAATGAAATACCTTTAATTAAACCCTGAGGAAATTTGAAAAGAATAATTCCTTAGTTGCTTTCATCACAAATGATCTGCATTGTCTATTAATCATGAAAACATATTCCCCAACTTAGGCAAAAAAAAAAAAAAAAATCTAAGCTTAAGTACAAATTTGAACTGATCCTGTTCCAAGATTGATACTTTGACCATAATCTAACTTCATTACCACAAAAGTCGCAAATAAATCAACATTGAACAAAGAATTTCACCAAGGATACTTTAAACACGAAACCCTAGGAGAGAACTAAATCAAACACAAACGAACTAAAAAAAAAATCTTCAATAAGCAACGTAATCAACAATTAGTTACCATAAACAAAAACCCTATAATCCAGATCAAAGTTGAAAGTTGAAAGATTAAACAAGGAAAACCAAACCCCGTACCTTCGAATCAAAATCACGCGGCAAAGGAAACAAAAATCCGCAGACCAAAAATCAAAGATTTTGAGGATTAGATCGTTTAATCGAGTATGTAAAAAGAGCTCGAAATTAAAAATCCAGCAACGTTCGTTCAACAGCCATGAAACGACGGGATCGAAGCGAAACCAAGGCTTCGGTTCGTTGCTGTTTTTGATCGCCGATGAAACTAGCACTCTTGAAATTACGATATTACCCACGTTTAACCCCTGCCCTTCATCGTGAAATTAAGGGTAATTTTGTAAAATACTAACCGAGCCGGCTCGAAGAAAGCTTTGGGCCTCTGGCTTTTTTTCGACGAATGGCGATTATACTGTTTACAAATTATTTAAATTGGAATAATATGTTCCAAAATGAGAAGCAAAACTAACACACAATACTGGTTTTTAAATAAAATGACTATGAGTTTATTAGAGTATTTCATTCATTAGATCACTTATATATAGAGAGAATTTGCAAATTGTTACAATTCTATTAACGGAACAAAAGATATTTAAGATTTTGATATTATAATTGTACGATGAGTTGGATGCTTCAATAGATGACAAATGTATATAAATATCTATTATATATTAATTATCAAATTTAGAAGATTGACAATGGTGATTTTTAGATTTGATTTTGTATTGGTTGAAGCAATGAATTATTATATTATTTATATATTTTAAGTAACTAGTGTTTGAAATGAAAAGAGATTTTAAAATACGATGAATTATTATGGATTTTAGTGATTGGTTAGGATTTGTATAGATTTATTACCAGTAAAATGATTAATGAGGTTTCACGTTTTTTTTAATGTGATTCTATCGCTTACATACTATTCTTGATAGATTATAATTAACATTACAAAAATTTTTAAATAATAAATTATTTGATCAAAAAAATGTCATTTACAAGAAGAAGAAAAAATAAAGAACAAATGAAGTAACGGTAAAATTTAAAAATAACAAGTGCTTTTTTCATCCTCCACCTTTTCAAATTATATATATTTTGACAAAAAAAACCTTAATAATCTTTAAAAAATTGTTTTTGACATTATGAGAAGAAGTCTATCTCTTTTCTCTTTTTTTTGTCATTTTTAACAATATATTGATTTTTTTTTTGTTATTTCACAATTTCATGTTTAAAATTTATGTGACTTTTTGTCTTATTAACTCTGTCATTCTACGATTTAATTATTTGACTATTCTACTACATACCAATACCAATGAAACCTAGAATTTTCGGATACTAATTATTGAAAAATCACATCAATGTCTAATGTAAACACTATAGCAATTCTTAGTCCATAGGATTGATTCATGAAGAAAGGATCTAATAAAGAGCGGATCAACACTAAAAACTCCTAGATCTTTCTAGTTAGAAAATCTACAAGGAGAAGATTTGAAGTGAAAAATAGACACTTATACTAAAATATTTTGATTTATCTCATTTTTTTTCCTTTTACCTTCTTTTTAATCATTTTCCTACTTAGTAAGATTCAATATTGTTATCGTATACAAACTAACAAACTTTTTAATAAAAATTGATGGTTTTTATGTTTCATTAAAAGAATTCATATTTATAAACTTAAAATAAAAAATATACACTTTTATATAAAGAAGAAAAAAAACGTAAAATCCGATAATTTTTAGGCAGTTTTCTTTCTTTACTACTGTATATTATATATATGAAGAAAATCAAATGCTAAGATAAAAATAGTTTTTTTTTTTTTTGATGTTGCTAATAATAATAATAACTAAGTAAACAACCAATGGCGGGAACAAACGGCTGGAAACTGCCACAAGGAAAAAGGCGTTACAAGAAAAATACATGAACGCCGATTCTGGGCAGAGCAGTTTAAAAAAAAAAAAAA
>VBRH01000633.1:3083-15649 GCA_014578085.1 Cardamine resedifolia | reverse complement strand
AAAAAAAAAAAAAAAAAAAAAAACAACCAAATTTTCATTGAGACTTTGGATCAAAGACCTCTCATTATTTAACAAAAACATTACAGCTTCTAAAACAACACCATTCAGATAACAGAAGAAGCCAAACTAGAAATATCGTGAAATTCTGCAACACACAACTTTTTTATTCTCTTAGGAATATCAACAAGCAGATGATATGCAAACAAATTCTACCAAATTACCTTTCTTTACGTTGTTGGATGTGTCTCATGCGCTTATTGTAATGGTCTTCGATATACTTCTTCGCTGCAGCAACTTTCTCCAATGTCGAATTTGAAACCAACCCTTCATCTTCCATAGACTCTTCAGCCTCCGTCATTGACGTATTCGCCACCACCTCCTCGTCCTCTTGATTCTCCATTTTTATTCTCTCCCTAGAAAAAAAAAAACACAATTCCTTTATATCTCTCTCAAAATTCAGAGAATCCCTCACATTTCTCCGCAGAAAAACAATTGTGAAAATATTATGATTGCGAGAACGAAAACAAGTCTTTTCTTTTCCATCGATCAATGAACATTTACAAGTTTGGATTTCAGAAAAGGAATCAGAAATTACCTGAAAGTTTTTGGTTTTCTATTTTTGCTATATTCGAGAAAAAAAAAGATTAACAAAATCTACAAACCGGGGCCTGACACGTGGAGTACTATTAGTGGATTTAATGCAGTCTTTGAAATCCTTATAAGTTAAACTATAAATTAGCATTGCCAGACTTTTTATATACCATTAATTTTTTTTTTTTCAATTAAGGCATGAACTGTTTAAATTATAGGGAAAAATATCTAGGAGATCTATCAATGTATGTTTAAAAAAATATCTTTCTAACAACTACTACAAATGCCAAATGAAAAACATTTTCAATCAAATGTTCATTTAATAATTCCACATTTACATAATATTCGATTCCCAAGAATTATGAAATTTTCAAATAAATAGAATCACATTTATCGGATATCTTCAACGTAACATAAATAAAATGTGGTGGTCTTATACATTAAAAGATAAAGCTATCTATCTTGAATTTGTTACAGATAAAAACTGTTTATCATAGATTTTCGGGGTGTTGATAAAATAAAAGTTTTATTATTGTTGTTATCCGTTGGAAATTTTTTTATGAAAACACTATATTATCATACAGTAACCAAAATACCAAATATACTATTTTAGAAAAACTTATATTTTTCATTTTTATGCGTTTACAAACATAAACAGTTTATCAAACGACAACTCTTTTTCTTTTGGTCAATCACATAAAACCTTACAAACGATATATTTGCAATGCATGCATATATAAAAAAGAATATTGCAACTACAAAAAAAAAAAAAAATAATAATAATTGTACAAAAATCCACAATGAGAAAATTAACCAGTTATATTAACAATGGCATTAGAAAACCGGACTCTTGATTTCCAATCGCGAATTGCAGACCGGAGTGTATGGTTCGGTGTTAGCTTGAAGTGGTCGAGCTTTTGTCGAGTCACTGGTGAAATGTTGTGTTTCTCAAGCCACGCTAAGATCGCTTTCCTCTCGTACGTGAATCCATCGGCTGCTATCTCTGGCTCCTCCATTATCTCCTGTAATAACCAAATTCAAATCGGTTTAATTAATTTCTGATTATAAAAAATCATGTACCGAACCGGTGGGTTTTAATTCCCTTACCCGTAAGATTGGACAGAAGTAATGACTTGGTGCACGTAAATTGCTTCTTTCCTTTTTTATCTTCGAGTTTGCAGTCTCCACAAGCCGTTTCAAAACTGGTATAATCTCTAATTTAAGATCCGGTCTATCTCGGCATCGGTATTCCGCACATTTTAAACCGATCCGTGCCAACTCCTCGGATTCTGCCAAAGGCCAATCAGTAACCGATTTATCTAGCATTTCGGTTAACGTTCCTTTCTTCACCGCGTTTTCGACTGCTGGTACAAGCCCATTCGGCTGACGAGCCGTCAGCAATTGAAGAATTGTTATGCCGAAGGCGTAAAGATCCGATTTTGGTCTAATTGTTCCGGTTCGATGGTATTCCGGATCAATATAGTGCAATGTACCGGCAAGAACCGAATGTCGGTACATCGTGACATTATCCGGTGCAACATCCGTAACCAGCTTGGCTAATCCGACATCGGAGATTTTGCTCACGTAGTTCCGGTTTAACAAGATGTTTCCCGGCTTTAGATCGCGGTGAACAATTGGTTCTGGTTTAGAGCTGTGTAAGAATGCTAAACCGCAAGCTACCTCGAAAATTACCCTGAACCGGATAAACCAAGGCAAAGGCGGTTTATTTTTCCGATGAAATATATATTCCTCGAGGCTTCCATTTTCCAAATACTCGTAAACCAAACAACCATTCTCCGGACAAGCTCCGAGTAGAAGAACCACGTGTGGATGTCGGAGTTGACTTAGAACCTCAACCTATAGAGTAACAATACAAAACCGGAATCAAATCAAAAGCTTAACTAAACCGGACATATATAGTCCAGAGTAATTAATGGTTAATCACGTTACTCCTAATTTCTCTAATTGTAGTTACCTCTTTCAAGAACTCCTGTTTCTTTTCCGGCGTATCTAGCCGGACAACTTTAACAGCAGCCGGAGTACTATCAAGGCTACATCGGTAAACTTTTCCATATCCTCCTTCTCCGATCACTTTCTCCGGTGAGAAACCTTCGGTGGCTGTAACGATCTCTTCAATTGTGTATTTCCTGTACCGGTGATCGGTTCCTAAAAGTTGATCGATTACTTTCTTCTTCTCCAAGTAACTCTTTAATGCATTCACTTCCGCGATCTGTCGCTGACAAAACTCTCTTGCAAGCAATGCTTTTGCGGCTTCTACCTCTTTCACTGCCTTTATGTACCGCTCTTTTTCCAATGCCGCGGTTTTTCTTTGCAACGCTTCTTTCTCAACAGCATTGTTCACTCTTCTAGCATCTTTCAAACATTCAGTCGAAAGCATCTGAACCTAGCAAAAACCCCAAAAGAAACACTTTACTTGGAGAACAAGGAAGATAAATTAATTCAGCATAAAGTTTGGAAAACTATTTGTACAAAAACAATATAAGAGATATAGAGAACAAAACCTTAGGAAATTTTGGGTAAAAATTTTAGTAGGAGCTCTATTCAAATGCATCTCTTGCACCTACTAAAAAACCTAACCTTCACTTGGCCCTCAAATTTCATGTAGTTAGGTTTTTAGGGGCTTTACCAAAATACACATTGTGCTTCTCGAATCATCTCTAATTGTAATATTAGGGATTGTTTATATATGGTTCAAGACAATCATCATATATATATAATATAAATACCTTGTTTTGTGTGAATAAAAGATCTTCACAAGCTTGTTTATATTTAACGACCGTGCTTTGTAACTCCTTCTTCAAACGTCCGACCTCAGCTTCAATCTCAACCTGTCATACAACACCAAATCTTTCAAACTCTCTGTTCCTAATTCTTTGTAGTTAATTAGTCTCAACAATATTGCACTAAAAGATAAATAGTGAAGTAAGTAACTAACCTTTTTGGATTTTCTCGACGTTTTGGGCGGCGAATCTGAGTCTCTATGTCCTCTAACGATGTTCTCAAGATTCGATTGTTGTTCGGTACATGTTTGATCAAAATCTGAGTAATTTAGCTGTGGAATATCGGATCCTCCACGCCGCTTGAATATCAGTGAAACTGTTGCACTAGAAGGCTTACTACTTTGAGGTGTTTGAGGTTTATTATAAGTGAGGCTTGATGCATCTATTCTCAGCTCTCTTGCCGATGCTGACCTCCTCGTGCCTGCCTCTTCAACACCAAAAGAGAAAGAGAAAAATAATCTGAGGCTTTTCTAGATCCATCATATATTCATATATATATATATATGAATCTCTAATATATATGCATGTTCATTACAACTTTCAACGTCTTTGATATGGTGGAATTCATATCTTGAATTTAGATTCAGTAGTAATAAGAGTATGCAACTAGTTGTCTTTAATCTGTTTCTAAATTTAGGTTTAATACAAAATGTTTTTTTTTTTATAACCAGGAGTGATCTGGACTTTTAACACCCGACTAATCCCTCAATGTGAATGTAGTTGTCGAATAGTACACTCACCAGGATTTTTAATGGGCCTAAAACATTACACCATTTCGACTGGCCAAATGAAAGTAAGGATAATTTCGCGCTTTAGGAGAATCAATCTCTGACCTAGACTTACATGACAACTTCTCAAATGGAAATGACTAGACTACCACCACCTAAATATTTCTAGTGTTTACTTTCATAAAATAAACAAACAATGAAATAAAGATACAAAACATCAATTGTGAAATTTTTTAAATTGTTTATTTTGATAATCGGTTAATTGTGGAAATATTAACGCATATAACTTCTTGTATATTTATATACATGCAAGAACTGACTAGAACATTTTGATTATGCATAACCACATCATTTCATTTCCTATGAATTTGCTCTAATAGATATTTGACTATTTGTATAATTTACCTATGGATTCTCGAGCATCGCATAACGTTTGAGACTGTAATGTGTGGAAGCTAGCCGCTCCGTCTTTCAGGAAGCCACGGGCAGTCGCAGCTGCGATTGGACTCGTGCACGGCTCTGATGCATTAATTAGACAGTTAAAGAGAAATTTCGAAAAAAAAAACATAATTCTCTTATATACCACAAAATAATTTTTTTTTTTTTTCACAATTTAGCATTTTTTCATTTATACCAAAAATAACATTTTTATTAAAAGATAATTCTCTTATATAGCACAAATTTCCTAAACCTTAAACCATATCCCCTAAAAACTATAATCTAAATCCTAAAATACTTAACCCAAACCAAAAATTAAATTATTGTCCTTTATAAAAATATTATTTTTGGCATAAATAAAAAAATGTGTTAAATTTGAAAAAAAAAATTTCTTTTGATGTTATTTTAAGGAATTTCTCAAAAAGAAATCAATCTGTGAGCAAAATTTAGATATTATCTTTTATAATTTACCTCCGTTGATTAATGGATCCATAGATTTTGTAGTGATTCTGTCTTTACACACAATGTACACTTCACATGTTTCTGGAGCGTATCTTAAGACAGTCAATGGAACTCCTGGACCTCTTGTTCTCCTAAACCGAAATAAACCGCCCGGTTGGTATACATGTGTGTATAACCAAGTTAATTAAAAAGAATGTACCTTGTGAATATCTTTGAAGTGAATGATCCCATAACTAAACTGTTAGCTCCTGATTTGTATATGAATCTGAGAAGTGCTTTTGCTGGATCGTCGTACTCTAGCAATAGAGTCTCTACCTGACACTGAAGGTTATAATAGTTGAGGGAATTTACAGTTTGATCCTGGAACTTGTCTACATTTGTAAATTTGGGGCTGAAAATATAAATGAACCAACCTTGGCACTACTACTAGTCTTGCACATTTTCAAAAAGGGAACAAAGACTGTTTCAAATTCTTGTTTCACATCTCTTACATACATTTCCACCACTCTCTCCTCCACTTCCTCCACCGGCAATCTCTCTCCGCCTGCAACAACCGCCATTCTTGTAAAATTCTTATCTCAAAAGCAATGTTGAATCACTAGTATTCACGACCAAAACGACATTTGTAAATCGGATAACTAAATTTTACTTATTAATATTTGGAAAAACAACGATCATTTAAAGACAAACTACGAAACATTAACTAAGTAATCATCTAATTACCATACGATTTTATTTCATAATTTTTTACCTACATGCATGTTCTACTATTTAGTGTAAAAGAGAAAAAAAAAAAACTTTTTGCTTATTTCCTTTTGTCTTTTGTCCTACATAAAAAATTTGTAGTCATCCCGTAGCCAACCAAGATGATCAGTTCTAGCATTCGTTTGTGAACATTCGAACAACAACAAAGATCGTTTTGGTTGACGACAAAAAAAAAAAAATCGTTTTGGCTACATTAAAAATATATTATACGAAAACGAATAATTTAATTTTTTGATAATATTTTCACGTTTGTAAATTTAAATGTTTTATGTGTCAAATAACGCGCGTTCTCCTTTTTATTTTTATTTTTTTCATTTGGTTTATTTCAGTTTCTACTTTATATAATTCACATTGGTTTAAAAAATAAACAAGGTTTATAAAAAAAGAATAAACAAGAAAAATGTGAAATATGTTGATTGAGAGAGACTTACTAGGGGTAGGAATAGAAGTAATGGTGGGGATGACATGGATCAGCACAAACCTATCAGCCTTTGGTAAAAGATTATCGACGGCCCACCGTATGGCGCGGCGGCTTCCTCCCCCGCCTAATTTGTCTCCGATCAGACCCTTCACCGCCACCGCAACAAAGAACTCACCCTCCTCCGCCTTTGGACCACCACTTCCACTCATCTCTTGCGTCAACATAACCACCATCTAATCAGGTTACTTTCGTATATATGCCACAAGTAACCACAGAATTAATTTATTAATGTTGTGATTAATTCTTGTGAATGATCTTAAATTCGATGGGGAAATGCAGTTGTATTGATGGATATCTCTCTGATCAAGACTATCCTGTATTTGATATCTATATATATGAATATATATATATATATACATACATATATATATACACACACATATGGATAGTTTAGGACTGTTAATATATAGTATTTAATTAGTAGCCAAACAATGATTGGTCTTTGGGGTTTAATTTTTGCTGTGATTTGTTTTAGTCAATAATTAGAGTCCTAAGATATGTTTAAAAAATAAAACTTGAACAAACAAAAAAATATAGGACTTCTAGAACTTTTTCTAAGTTCGATGTTGTAAATGCTTCTAAAGACTGATTGCAAAGTATTGTGACTTGTGACTCCTTTGAATCTCGTCTCCTTAATTATGCTTCATCTCTTCTTTTGTTAAGTCTAATTGTTATTCTTCTTGTATTTTTATCATTTTGTAACACCTCCATTGCATTTAATAGAAAACATTTTATTAAAAAAATAAGAAAAATCATGGATTGCTATCTCATTATATATAGTCGGTTCTAGAATTAGGGGGTTGATTGGTGTAAGACTTTTAAAATGTTAAAAATCTTTAAAATTTTAATGTTATTTAATTTTCAATTTACAGAACTCAATTAAAGTTATGTATTATTGGTTTTGGTAGCTTTAAAAATTTGTTTACAATCATTTAAAGTCATGAGTTATTGGATTGAAGATTTTAGAAATTTCATCAAAGTCATGT
This sequence comes from Cardamine resedifolia, assembly GCA_014578085.1. Taxonomy (NCBI): domain Eukaryota; kingdom Viridiplantae; phylum Streptophyta; class Magnoliopsida; order Brassicales; family Brassicaceae; genus Cardamine; species Cardamine resedifolia. Next base: position 8,397 of record VBRH01000633.1, on the reverse strand, counting down.
GTTAGTCAAATAAAATGAATTTAAATGACTTTATAGCTATATTGAAGTTTTGTGTTATTGGTTTATTGAGTTTAAACTTTTTTGTTCATATAAAAATTCTTTCAAAATATTAGATGTTACAATGATATTTTTAAAGATTTTTTTATATAAAATTGTTTTCTTTTTAAAATAAAAACACTTAACACATATGGATATTGATCGGTCACCGCAATTTGTTTCATGAGCTACTGTTTAGACACCAAAACTTTATATGTTCATCAAGAACCTCAAAGATATAAAAAACCCACTTAGAAAATTCCCACGTACAAAAATTCCTTTCACAAATTTTAGAAACTTCTAACAAGACTGTTTCACTCTTCCTGAATTTTAATTGAAGTTCTTATTCTCATACTAAATCATAAACGAGCAGAACTAAAAGAATGACTCTCTTTTCAAAACAATATCATAAATGAACAAATTTATCTCAAATACTAAACAGAACCAAAACTCCAAGTCAACTTAAAAACTCAAGTGATCAAACGAAATATTATCTAAAAAATAATAATAATAATACAAAGTTAACAAAACTCTACAATTTTATTCTTAAAATCTTGTGAAAATATTAGAAAAACTTAGATAAAGTATTCACTTGTATTCTAAAATATGTGAAAGTTAACAAGATTCTAAAATTAGTGTAGTCATTAAAATTTCACATAAGTGATAATTGAATAAGCCTCCCTTTAGTTTGTGTATAGATTTTATTTTTCTTTTTAAATATTAAAAAAATACGAAGTAGACTCATAGGGTCATGGATGATATTTAATTAGTTATTAAATTTTTATTTAATCTGTCAATTGACTTTAGGAACAAACAATAGAGGTTTGATCTATTTTGGAATTTTTGGGTAATCACCGATTCGGATCTTGCAGTCCTGAATATATAATTTATTGTAAAATATTTTTGACAAACAGAGGAAGTAATCGATGGGATGGAGATAGCCTTCAAAGATTTAAATAACCCATTTAATACTTATCATATTCGATATTTTCTGGACGGCCAATTAGTTAATTATTATTAGTGTGCAGCTTTATTTTCCTAAGTCTTCTATATGATATTTTGTAGGGTTTAAGTAGAGACTTTTATGTTTGTCAGTTGTATAATATGCATCTGTACAAATGAGGATATACCAGAATAATGAAGTATTAAAAATAGCAATAATTATGGTCCTTTAATTTACTTAACGATATTGCCGACTCTCTGACTTTGTTAACTAAGCCTAGAAATTTCGTATGCACACACAAATATATATGATTAATCCAATCGTTGAATAGCAATCTACGGTGGGTTCCATAGTTTTTGTGGGAATGAATATATGAAAACTTGAGTTCACAATTTTAGTGTGAAAAACGTAATATCAATTTAACGATTTTGGTACTAAAACGTGATTTTGAAAATTTGGCAAAAAAAAAATAGCGGATTTGGCATTTTGTCATAAAAACATAATTCTGCAATTTTAATGTTCAAAACATTATTTGTGATTTTGGTAAGAAATAAAATATTTTGTGATTTTAGTGGAAAACCATGGTTCCACAATTTATTTAAAATATAATTAAGTTTTTTTCATTTTAGATTATCAACTTCTTGTTTGTTTTTTTTTTAAATGCAAAATGCTTTAAAATCTACAAAAAAAATTGACTGACTTAGTGTTGACTTATTTGTGACAAAATTGAACCATAGACCACATTATATTGATAATCAACAATAGTAAAATCCTTACTTAACTTTAAGTTTTACTCATATTATATTTGTTTCTCTTATCGATGCACGTCAACTATTTGATTGGTGCTTTTCCATATACCAACTAAGATCCAATGTGTTTTTTTTTTTAATTTCAATTTTCAAAATAAACTATATGAACTTTCATATATGTGCCGAAATCAACTTTGATCAAAATACTGTTAGTCGAACCGTTCATTACTGCTTAGTCATATGTCACATGTCTAGTTTTTGTTCAGTCAGATGCCACATATACTTTTAAAAAAAAGAAGTAAATAAATTCACGGGACTTATGAAGTTTTATGCAATGTTATGATCTAAATTTTTTAAATACTTATAATGGAGAAACGGAAACTATTACAAATTCAAAAAAAATTATTGGGTGTTTTATTATTTCTTTAGTTGCAACAACCGTAGTGTTCCGACCATTAGACGGTACGTTTTTGAACAATTACAAATTTGACTTGTAATTTTTTAGTGGTTAGATTTATAACTGTTCAAGAATATATCATCTCATGGTCGGAATCCTACAATTGTTGCGGCTACCGAAATGATAAAAAAATCCGATAACGTAGCTGAATTGATAATGATTTCGTTTCTCTATTATAAAAGTGTCAAAAAATTTAGTTCAGAACATTGCATAAAACTTCAAAAGTCCCGTAATATTTTTTCTTTGTTTAAACATACTTATGGCATCTGACTCAGCTAAAACTAGACAGATGCCATCTGACTCAGCATAAACATGTCATGTGGCATATGGCGCAACAATAACGGTTTGACTAACATTATTTTGGTCAAAGTTGATTTTGGCACATATATGAAAATTTATGTAGTTTAAAAAAAAGATTATAAGTTGGAGTTGAAAAATACACTGGATCTTAATTGGTGTATGAAAATGCATTTTGAAAATAGTTGAGACTGAAATTAGGCATTTCCCCATCACCATGCATGGATCTGAATAACTCAATCACAATGCACAAAATTGGTGTCATCAACAGATTTAAAAAATGAAAATACATTATTTGGAGATAATTTGTGTGTGTGTGATAGGAGAAATTGGTGAAATTCTATTGGTTGACCTTTTTACAAGTGCATATGATTAAAAAAAACATAAATTAGCCAGTATTGGTTTATTATTTGAATAATTAGGGTGAAATTTTTTACCTTCTATAAGTTTAGGTAATGAGAATGTGCTAAATAATATTACATTAAAAAAAAAAATTAAAATTGAAATTAAACAAAGAAAACAAATTAAGAAAATAAAATCTTTCCAATATCCTTATTATAAGCGGAAAAATAAAAGCAAAATATTTGATGTCATTATGGATGAATAAATGACTAAAAAATTATATCCTTATTTTGAATTTATGATTTTATAGTATTTATTTCGTAACAAAATTACAAAAAAATGATACTATATCATACACCCACAAGAATTGTCGGGTCATTTATCATACACCCATATGGGAACACATATCGTGATACAACGGGTTATATGGGTGCATGTCCGATAATAAATTAAACACAAATATGATATGTACTAAAATTGTCCATGTTTGGTGCGACTTTTCCCGGTGATACCTATCGTTTCACGATGAGTATTCACACTAGGCGAGAGCGTTCCCCTTCGATGGAACGATGATACTCTTTCATCGTTCATTGATCGCTCGTACCATTTCAATGGCAAGTCGATCTTCTTTTTGGCCGACTACCCGTGTAATCACGTTTGCGAGTCACGATATGTGTTCCGTGTTATCGGGTAGTCAATTTTCCGTCGGAAAATCCAAGGATCATCATCTTCTCCGATGTCTAGGGTTTCCATGGAATTCCCTTCCGTAGTCCGTATCGATCCTTTGGCGAGTAACCGCTCTTCATGGCAGTTCTCCCTGTTCATCGATCGGCTACTCAATTCCCTGCCCAGTAGACTGGTCGGATCTATCTGACGACTCGCCGATCTAGACGGTTCATTCTAGTATGTCGGCAATTTGATCGCTAATCACAGCAGATCTTACCGATCAGTCAGACGAGTCAACATCATTCTCGGTAGTCCGATCTTCGGTCCGTTTGTCTACTCGGCAATATATTCGTATGGATCCTTCAAGTATCGCCTTTGTTCTTCGTGATCTCGAGATCCATACAAATACCTTGATCCTTTTCCCGTCTTTTCTACCCAAGAACATGTGGTTTCCCCTTTAACCGTGTTCTTTGATCTCTTACTTTCCCCGGTGGTTTCTGTAAGGACCCGTCCCAAATTTTCTAAGTGTGGAATTTATCCTTACGATACTTAATCCATTTTAGGGTTTGTTCTTTAAACAATTCAATTCGAGGTTTATTCCGTGATTCATTGCTCGAATTAAAAGAAACACATGAACATTAGAGTAAAAAAAAAGAAACCGGATACTTTATTTATATCACAAGGATTCGAAATAACTTATGAGTTTGCATATAAGCTATTACAAGTATTCGATCCTATCTACCCGGTTACATCACCATCCATTCCCCAGCCTTCGAGTCTCGCGCCTAAGCCACATCTTTCCCACGATCACCGTGTTTCCCTGAAAGTCAAATAGGGTAAGTACTCCGTTTCACTAAGTGATTTCGGATGAATGCACATGCAATGAACATTCTACACGTTTTGACCCCAAAAATCCCATAAACCCTTAGTTATCTAGACTTAGATGTAAAGTTCGTTCTCCGAGCACAAAGCCACGGTTTCGCCATTACCTTGATCATGCAGATCAATCAAGGCACCGAACGTTCGTTGATCGTTCCGCCGAACGATGTTACACAAAAATTTCCTGGGATTTTCCTTGTGTTCTCACCGTCTTTTTCTGGGATTTACCGGATTTCCTTAAGATTTTCTAGGTTATATACCCGTGTTTTCTCTTCGGGTACTTTGGATATTTCCCATGTTTTTCTGTGTGTTTTTCCTCGCTGAATGCGGAGTATTTATAGAGTTTCCTCGCCGGTTTAGCGGTCATTGAACGAAATGCCGCATCTTCTGATGTTGATAACCATTCATCGCTCCCGCCCGTTCGGTCATCGCGTGGTAACCGCCTTGTCACCCAGCTGGTCCAGTTGCCACTCAGTCCGAGCAGCTGACTGAGCTGCCGAGCAGCTAGCTGAGCTTTCGTACAGCTCACTGAACTGCCGGTAAGCTCGCTGAGCTAACTTAGCTTGTTTGTTAGCTCGGTTCTTAGATGTAACTCGGTGTTTTTACATTCTTTCCTTGTCTTTTCCTTTTATAGCATTGAATCCCCCTTTGATTCAATACTTCCATTAACTTAGCCCGCAAGTTGCCACTTGCTCTCGGACTAAGTTGCCACTTGCTCTCGAACTAAGTCTCGTTCACCGATCCTATTGAGGATCGGGGATGCTACAAGTCTCCCCCACCAGAAAAGGATTCGTCCCCGAGTCCGAGTCTAGTTGATTCTTGCCCATCTCCTTAAACAACTCGAGAAAATCGGCTTTCATCTTGTTTTCTTTTTCCCAAGTAGTATTTTCGATCCCATCACAGTCCCAAAGGACTTTGATCATTTGTACCCTCTTCATTCTTGTT